>BQNB010073702.1:0-27140 GCA_026074375.1 Tanacetum coccineum
AATTTTGTTCTAACAGCAGTTGCAACAAAGTTAGGACAAGTACCAATTAATGCTGCTAAGTAAAACTCTCCAAGAACAGCAACATCAATTAGTACTGCCAGACCTGTTAATACTGCTGCCCCTAAATCAAAAGTGAATGATTCATTACCCAAAACATATTCTTATTTTAAAGCACATTCACCAATAAGAAGGGTTTTTAACCAAAAAGAAGCAACTAAAACCAATAACTTTAATGAAAAAGTTAATACTGCTAGGGTTAATAATGTAACTACTGCTGGGTCAAAAGCAGTAGTTAGTGCTACTAAGGGAAATGGGGAAAATGCTGTTAAGTCCTTAGCATGCTGGATTTGTAGACTAACAGGAAATTTTATTGACCATACCTCCAAAGACAGTGGATCATACATGCTTAAAAGATTTGACTATGTTGATCTATAAGGCAGACTTAAGTCAGTAATGGCTTGGGTCCCCAAGAGAAACTAATTCTCTTATTTTAAGTGCAAGGTAATCCACAATATACTTTATAGGATCAAGGGATTTTTGACAGTGGATGCTCTAGGCATATGACTGGAAACAAGTCCTTTCTTACAGATTATCAAGAGATTGATGGTGGACTTGTTGCATTTAGAGGAAGTACTAAAGGAGTGATTATGCTGGAGATAGCCTTGACAAGAAATCCACAACATGAGGTTGTCAATTTCTTGGCAAAAGGTTGATTTCATGGTAATGTAAAAAAGCAAACTATAGTTGCCAACTCTACTACTAAAGCAGAGGTTATGTTGCTGCTGCAAATTGCTGTGGACAGGTGTTCTGGATCCAAAATTAGATGCTTGATTATAGGTTCAATTTCATGAACACCAAGATTTACATTGATAATGAAAGCACCATTTGTATTGTGAAGAATCCAGTGTTTCATTCTAAAACCAAGCACATTGAAATAAGGCACCATTTCATCAGAGATTCTTATGAGAAGAGGCTTATTCAAGTGATTAAGATACATACAGATCACAATGTTGTAGATCTTCTCACAAAGGCATTTGATGTTAGCAGGTTTAACTTTTTGATTGCTAGCATTGGATTACTTAATCTCTGAAGATGTGTTTGTTAGACTAATGATTAATCTGGTCTGGAGATAATGTTAGAGATAAATTTGAAAATAATACTGGTAGTTGTAAGGTTAATGCTGCTAGGCAGGTTTTAGTACCGCTAGGCAATAGTTAGTACTGCTAAGTATAATTATTACTGCTAGCTATACTTAAGGCTGCTAGTTCAAACTGTTAGTTATAACTCATACTGTTAAACAAGAAAATACTTTGAATTATGTATTCTTGGTTTTGGACTAACATTTACAGGCTAAGCATATTGAGTACATGGTATTGAATGCTTTACCTCTGAAGTATTGATTGAGAGGAGGCTAATTATGTCAATATGCAGTAAAGAATGCATGGAAGGACATGTAACATCAAATAGAAGTGTGTGAAGAGTCAAATACCTAGGCAAGCCAAAAGAGGTTGGGATACTAAGATACCTCATTCTGGCGGTCCCTCGAAAAGGTTGGTGATGAGGCTGCCCATAAGGAGTTGGGTGACAGAATGGAAAGGGCTGCCACTACTGCTTCTAGCTTAGAAGTAGAGCATGATAGTGGTAACATCAATAGGACCCAATCCATGGCAACACTTAATGAGCCAAGTCCTTAGGGAACTGGTTCAGGTAGTGGTCCCAGGTGCCAAGAATACATATTGGGGGTGTAGATGCTCACACTAGGTTTAAGACTACATCTAAATAGTCCAATAACCCACCTTTCTCAAGAGTTCACACACTTAGAAGTGGATATGACAGCATGAAACTAAAGTAATTGATGGAATCTTGTACACAACTTTCTGAATTAGTGAGCTTAAAAAAGAATAGAGAGATTTGTGAAATAAAAATAGAAAGAGTGAATTGGTGAGAAAAAAAAATGAGAGATATTGAAAGATTAAAAACAGAAATAGAGCTTGTGAGAATCAAAATATTGAGAGAGAAATGATTTTGATTTTTTTTTAACTAGATAAACTAAAATTAATTAAAGAAAACTAAAATTATTCTACGGGAAACAAGCAGTGGGAAATGGGAATCTTAAATATACTACGGGAAACAAGAATAGTTATACGGATAAATCCTAAACTACGGGAGCATAAAGTAATGGGCCAATGAAATCCTAAGAAATCTACGGGGAACGTAATTAGGCAAAAAATACTTAACTAAAATAATTAATACTAATAAACTAAATTAAACATGCAATTATACACTACCGGGAATTAAATCGCAGGCTAAAACTAAAAATTACAAAAATAAAGTCCTAAAATTAATTTTAAAATTTAAATAAATTAAAAATATTCTAACTTAAAAGAAAATGTAAAAATTTTCTTTAACGGAGTTCAAAAACGAACAAAACGGTAAGAAACGAAAAATGCGGGCTCGTAAAACGGGCCGGAACTGAATTTTTAGCAAAAAATTACCCTACATAATATTTATATTTTAATATAAACTGCACTGAATAAATAAAAATTTTATCAAAAAGAAAATATTTTTTTGTAATTTTTGTAATTTTTATGAATTTCTAAATTAAAAACTATAAAACTAATTAAATATAAATAAGACAGAAAATATAACACCTACAAAAATCTAAAAAAAAATCAAATTAAATAAAGAAAAAGTTGAGGAATCTAAAAATATAAAAAGCCCTAAAAGTTACTGTTTGAATTAAAAGTAATTAAACTAATTAAACCTAAACCTAATTTAAATTAATTAAATTAAATAAACTAACTAATGTTAACCTAAGGGACTAACAGTGAAAGGACAAAAGGACTAACGGGGTAACAGGCTAACTAACCACAGGGACTAACAATTATAACTATGAAAGAAGAAATTACACAAATGGTCCCTGAAGTGGACCCCGATTACAAAGTGGGTCCAAAGTGCTTATTAGCAAAAAGCTAAAGAAGCAAAGTTGTAAAGGGGACTTAGGAGAACATTTTTCATAAAAGGAGTATAAGCTGTAGTGGACTAAATAAGCTAAAAATGTGAGCTTTTGGGCTGACAGAAACTTATTAAGCTTATGAGCTTATTTGCTTTTTCTTTGAGGTTTTAGGCTGCAAAATAAGCTAGAAAACTATAGGACTAAGTTACTAAGGCAAGGGAGTCCTAATGATAAGCTAAGGATACCTAAAATAAGCCCTAAGATAAGCTGAATTTAAATAAGCTATATCTAACAGTTTTATAAAAAGAGAAAAAGACCTACTTTAAGCCTAAATTAAACCATGCTAGAAAAGGAATTAAGCTGAGCTACTTTGGGGGCTTAAAGGGCTACTTATAGGCTACACTAAAAAGCAAAAAGTCCTAAGTTCTTAATACACAATAAGCTATAAAAAGGGTGCTGAAAATTGGTTTCAGCACCAGGGGAGAAACAAACACAGCCTTAAGGGCTTTTTGAGCTTATCTTAATAAGCTCAAATGAGCTTTAAATGATATAAAGAATGAAAACAGATTAAAAGGCCATAGGGAAGAACTTATTTCCAAAAGATGAGCTTTTAAAACTTATAAAAACATGCTGATAATTGGGGATGAAATTGAGGGTTCTTAAAAAAAAATTGCAAAGCCAAAATTGACTTATTTTGTCAAAGTAAAAAGACAGCAACAAGTGGTGTTTTATTTGGCTACAAACAACAGCAAAAAGCACACAAATAATGTGCTTAAGCTGCATACACAGCTTGAGCACTTGGTGCTTGATGTAGCTTATCCAAATTTTGACAGAAACCAAAAGACTCTTAAAAATTGATTTTCAAACTGAAATTAGTGATTTAAGAGGCTTGATAAAGCCTACTCACTCAGCCAAAGTTGGCTGAGTGAGCTTGACCCATGCAAAACCCATTATGACCCATTTTCATACTAAACCAAACACCCCCTTAAATAAGTCAAAAACCGTTTTTACTTGAGTTAATTTAAAGTAAATTAAGGGTAAATAATATTAATACTAGAGTGATTATTAAGTAACAAGAAAAACACAATTTTCTTCACAATTTAAACACGAATTCAAGAGTGACAATTGGGAAATTTAAAAACTTCAAAATAAACTTCAAACTTGCATTAAATTGCTTAAAAACAGTAACCATACATTAAAAACAAGAACTAATACTTTCAATTACAATTTAATTAAGATTTAAATAAAAATAAAGCTAGTTAAAAACTAATGTGGTTCGGCTTGTGTTTTCTTGAATTTATATAAGCCTCAAGTCTTCATAGCTTCTCTCCTTTGTGTTTCTTGTGTGTGTGAAGCCTCAGCAACAAATCCTAGCCCTCAGATGAGAATTGTGCTTCTTTAAAGCTTAATCCCGCCATTGATATTTCTTGGGGAGAGGGAGATTGCCAGCGTGGCATTTAAACAAGTTAGTGGGTGTGGGTTTAGGTTTAAACCGGGTAAAGGATTGGTTTGGGTAAAGGAATGGAGTGGCTACATGTGATGGTGGGGGGTTCAAGGAGTTTGGCGGGAAAGGTTGAGAGGGGTGAGCGGTTATTGGCTCACAGGTTTTTAAAAGTTTCAAAAATACAAGAAGAACCCCCCATGTTTCATCTCTTATTCATTTCTTTTTGTTTCTTTTTCCTTAGTTATAAAAAAGTTTGAAAGAAGCCAATAAAGGCCCCTCCTGTTTTTAGTTAAAAGAGTTAAAGAAAGAATAGGGACTTGGCAGTTTTGGCCCTTTGAATTTAAAAGAGAAAAGGAGTTTGTAAAATTGCAAATTCAGTCCCTCTCATGTTTAAAACACTTTTCTTTTATAAAACAATTTTCAGAATTGACAATTTAAGTCCCTAAGGTTTTATAAAAAATTGTTTTGGGCCAGGGTCTGGGCTTGGGTTTGTGTATTGGGCCCAATTGGGTTTATTTGGGCCCAATAAGGTTTGTGGGCTTGTATTGGGCCCAATTGAGTGTTTTTGGGCCCAATAAGGTTTAGGCTTATGATATTGGGCTTTTAAAAGGCCCAATAAGGGTTCAGTGGTTTTTTTTGTGTGTACAATGGCTGAGATGCTGTTTCAAGGCTAGGATCGGGCCATCAAAGTCTTAAGATCTCTGTCAATTGCCCACAAATGGGCTTTTGTCATTGATTCGAGGGCCCATTTGGTCTTCACAGTCTTCAAAATATGACTATTGGGCCTTTCCCAGGCCCATCAGATGGGTAGAGATGCAACCAGATAGTATTCTTCAATTAGCTCCGGTTTTGACTGTTAATTTTGTTGATTGACTTTGACTTATGACTTTTCTGGTCTATGGCTTTGCTTTGCTTTGTCCCTTCACAGCTTTTCCAATCCGGTCCGGTTTTGTTTATTTTGGCTTTGTTTTTCTTCCATTTCTTGGTTTATCCGTTCCTGCACAATACATTTATCAAAACAAGCGTATATTTGGCAATTTTATAGTCTGTTTTTGGTCATTTCAGTCCGTTTTTAATGGAAAAAAGGTATGTGAGTTTAAGCACATAACCAAAATCCCCCATACTACGACATGTGCCCTAGTGTCCTCTCGATCAATGCTATGAAGTAAGCATTTACGAAAACTAGACTCTTGACCCCCCACACGACTAAATTACTTGAAAAGTAGCAAAGTGTTTGTCCAAAGGAAAAAATCAATAGCTTCCGACAACCCCGATTAACTACCATTATTTTGTATGTACATTGACTACTCAATTTTTTTGGGATTTTTTGCATGGTTTTTCTTTCTATATTTAACTCACAATGGGATCATAGAGTGAGAAACATCACATAGAAAGATCTCACGTATTCCTTACGAAAATTTTCATCGTCCCCGATTTTTCACTAGTCCTAAGAGGCCAAGCAAATTAAAACGGAGATCATTGCGATATATGTTTATGTGTAAAAGCCCTCATACTTTTATGACATGTAGAACCTTGTGAACTCCCGCGCATGGATAAATGATTACGTGTGTGTGCTCGATTTAACTCAACCATAGATCAACTTATTCTCATAGTCACAAAATGAATCGTGACTCAAAGCAACAATTTATTAAGACTTTGCAACTTGACTTTATAGAACTTCAAAATTATTATTATTATTATTATTATTATTATTTTTTATTTTATTTTTTTTTTTTTTTTTTTTTTTTTTTACAAGTTCTTAAAGCTAGGAATGCGTTGCTTAGTTTGAACACCTACCTAGGCCTCGCTCCCTAGTAGGATATCACAACCAACGTCCGGTGTTCTTAGTTTGAAAACCCACCCCGTTGCTAGCGTAGTGGGAAATCACATCAACACCTTCTTCCTAATATGGCTAAGGATTAGTGTCTTAGTTTGAACCCTCACCTAGACCTTTCTTCCAAGTGAGATATCACGACACACCAAGTCCCTAGAAGCAAAGATGTCTTAGTTTGAACCCCCACCTCGTGGTTAGCGGAGTGGGATATCACGACACATCTATTACTTGCTCCATATAATCAAATGTATGCTTTATTGGCATTAAATCTTTTCAAAACTTTTGCTTTTAAAGAATCAAGTCACAAATTTGAAGCTTTTTCTGAAAACATCGATTGACTTAGCTGAATTAAATCGAACACGTATGATTAGGCGGATTAGAAGCTTATGGGAGAAAAAGAACACAAGTTATTCATATAAGTTTTTAGACGAATCTTGCTTGACACATAAACTTATATTTAACTCTATCATTTCTCGTTCTTCACTTAAGAATTCAAAGCAATAGAATTCGTGAAAGCTTTGGCCTAAAAGAACTAGCTAGGGCTCAACACGCCCGATCGAGTCAAAAATTTATTCTTACTCTACCCAAAAAGACAAAAACACTTATTCTATTTTTGAAAATTTTAAATTTTTTTTTTTTTTTTGGTATTTTTGCAAAAAATTTAGTGTAAAAACGGGATTACGTGATAACAACGGTTGCAGGAAAACATCAAATCGAAGATAACCCCCCCATACTAGAACTAAACATCGTCCTCGATGTGCTTTTAAACACTTAATAAGCTAATGAAAATGAAAGATAAGCTAAAACCAATAACCCACTAAACCTAATAAGCAAAATGAAGACACAATTAAGCACAAAGGAATAAGCAAATAAGCCAGTTATAGCTAAGAAAAAGGACAAAAATGCTATTTTACTCTAAGGTTAAAATAAGCGAACTGTTGCTAGTCTTATGGCTAAATAAGCTAGGGTCTAAACTAAATAAACAACTACAGAAGGGCTAAACTACTTAATAAGCAAATGCAAACACAAATAAGGAAAGAAAACAACCTAGAAAGCAAGAAAACTCAAATAAGCAACAAAGGCTAAGCTAGTGAAGGGAAGCCTAAGGGACACCTATTTGACTTAATTTTAAGCCACTTAGAGGGACCTATGGACTTGGGGCTTGAACTAGCTTAAATAACAGCTTATGGGTTTTATAGGAAAGCAAAAAGATCAAAGATATAAACTGAAATAAGATAGGAAAAATGATGGGAAAAGAGGCTGATTGCACCAGGGCACCTTTTTGATTTTTTAGAGGCTATAAGCAGGCCATGAAATAAGCAACTAAATGAGCTCAAAAAGGTAAGACAAGTAAAAATAGTTTGAGACAAGCTCCTAATGAGCTTGTGCTCAAATTTTTTAAAAATTGAAAATGAGTTTTGCTATCTGAGAATTTGAATTGAAAAAGGGCAAATTTTTAACCAAGAAAGACACTAAAAAACTTTGACAGATTGTAAAAAAATGCAAGTGAACCAAAAGACACTTAACTCATTGTTCTTGACACATAAAAAGGATTCAAAAATGAGAGTCAAAAGCTGTTTTTAAGGAACTTAACCAAATAAGCTGAGGAAACTGTTTTTGCCAAAACAGTTTCAAAGAGCCTTTTTGGGATACAAAAAAAACAACTTTTAAACCCTAACACTTTTAAAAACAGACCAAAAACAGCTTGCAAATGCTTGTCAAAGCTCATCAAATGACCCAAAAATGTTTTTTAACAACTTTGACCCATTTTCACCCCTTGTCCCAAACACCCCTTAATCTTTTAAATAGTCTTTTTTAGGTTGATTTAAAAAGATTTAAGCTATGGTTTTGGAAAAACAGATGAACATATAAGCATATTAAGCATTAATAAGCAATTATCAACAGAAAATAAACACTTAAATAAGCTAAATAAGCAAATGGCAGATTTCACTAAAAATGACAGTTTTAAGGTTAAACTTAAACAAAAAGCATTTAGACAATAAAAACAGACAAATAAGCATACAATAACTAAAATAAGCACAAATAAGCAAAAAGGAACAATAATTAAGCACTTAAACAGTAAAATAAGCAAAAATGAAAATGGAAACTTACCAAAACCCTTGCTCAAACAGGGCTTAATGAATCAATCTACAAGCTCTAGCTTGTCAAAAAGACAAGCTAGTAGGTCTATAAGCACTTCCCTTGTTTGCTTATCTTCCAAAAATTAAGCTGAGGTAATTTGAGGGAGGAGTCTTTTTGTGATTTTCTTAACACTTTTTTATGCTTAAGTCATTTTTAGTTAAAACAGGTTATAAGGTGCTTTTACTAGAAAGGTTATGAGAGCTTATGTGAGCTTTAAAACATCTTAATAACAAGTAATCAAAGATTAAAAACATGACATTACTTAAAAATACCTTAAACTTTCATTAATACTAAAAAAATTACAAGACTTTGAAAATTAAAAAACATTAAGTAAAAACAAGCTGACAACTAAACTAGATTAAACTATTTATTATAAAAAACTAACTATATAACTACCTGCCAAATGGCTACAATGAGCTCCTATTTATACTAAAAGCTTGAGTCCTTGGTGTGTTTCTTCACTGAGTGAGCTCAGGGGTGTGTTTGTTGTGTGAGGAGAGACTTGAGTTGATCATAGCCATCCAAATTGAGTAATGCCCAAGCCTTATGATCACAACCCTTCAATCTTTGTCTACATTTGTAGTCGAATAGGATTCTTGGGGATTGCCAAGGTGGAATTTGGTGTTTAGTGTGGTGGGATAAGGTGGTAGGATAAGGTAGACAAAGGGGAGAAGAAAAAGGGATTGTGTTCTTGTCCGTTTGTGAGGGAAGGAGACAGTGAACAGTTAGGGCGGGAAATTTGGTTATAACAGGTGCAAGGGTGAGAATTTTGGGGGATATACATAATTGGCCCCTCATTGTTATAAGTTTGTTGCAATGGTGGTCCTTGTGGTGATATAACTTTGAGAGTTGGCAGTTTTTCCCCCCAAAGTTATATAGAGCTATTACACAATTCGTCCTTGTGGTGTATAACTTTTAGGGTTTGGCTTTTGGTTTTTGTATAAATAACTTAATGGGCTGACCCAACCTATTAGATGTGTGTGGGTTGGCCCATTAAGTATTTCTTTGATGTCGGCCTCGGATTTGTCTTTGACTTTCCGGAGTTGACTTTGACTTGGGCTTTTTGGACTTTTGGCTTCGATTTGACTTTGTCTTTTCACACTTTTCTATTTCGTGCTCGGTTTTGTCCGTTTTTGCTTGATTTTTCATCCTTTTCTCGGATATCTGTTTCCTGCACAATATAGATGAAAACATACAAATACAAGGTATTTCTGGTACGTTTTGGGTCATTTAAGTTCGGTTTTAATGGAAAAAGGGAATGTGTATTTAGCACCTTACCAAGTTCCCTCATCATGGCATCGGATCCCTATGGCTTCAGTTCAAATTTTTCTCCGATCATGTCGACAAACCAACTTTCAAAGAGAGTATTGACTACGGGAATGCAGGAAACTCAGAAAACTAAGCCGGATCGAAAGCTTGTCCGCTATCGAGAGGGCTAGCCCATTATGAGATGAAGGATGAATGATGTCGGCATTGCCAGAGGATGCAAGCCTCGATACAAAAATTCTGACCTTGAGCAATTTAATTAGGATTCATGGAACATAAAAGTCGATATGCTCATGAAGGACGCGATCTCTTTAATGGGAAAAAGCAAGAGCGCATTCCGATTAGCAACCAACAAGATGTATCGACCACCCTCTGAGCCATCGTGTCAAGAAGAATTTGAGCACATTATGATGAACTTCATCTACGATCAAGAAGAAAGAATCAGACAACTCGAAAATTACATGCAAGACATTACAGATGAATTCATGGAATTCTATTCAGAAGTCGCACTAAGAGTAAAGGAGAGGATAAAGGAAAGCGAAAGTAAATCTCAAAAAAATGAGAAAATCACAAAGTAATACAGGAACCAAAGTCCTGGGAGAACTAGTACCAAATTGCTTCTTTGAAAACCTCAAGTAGAAAACCAATTTCTCTACTCCTGCAAGTCATCTGTGTATAAGATACGTCCGGCTAATACCCTCGAATCCATCTCAACATTGGAAGATCTTTGGGTTTAAGCTTGGAAAGAGGGCTAATCAGTCCCATCATAACCCGAGCAATTCACCAACCATTCAACCACCTACTCAAGGCAAACCTCCCTCATGAATGACGACCTCATTAAACATGACCCCTCTTCCCACTGCTCGTCTACATTCATAGATAGCAACCATGTGTTTGATCCGGGAGGAAAGACACACGATCTTTCCTTAAAAAGTCTTGGGTTGCAATTTCGAAATCCCTAGAACAACAAGGGCCCAAGCTAAAAAAAACTTGCCCGTGTCGCCGTCACGGCGATCTGGGTCTAAAACTTATAAAACCCATCTCAATTCCCTTTTTCCCTTCACACCCACAAAAACAGCCATCAACAACCTCTATCAAGCCCTAATTTGATTCCTACCATTCCGCGATCATTCATCCTCAATCGGTAAGTAAATCACTCCTCCTACTCTCGCGATTTCATTTAATCAATTTTATACCCACTCTATTGATTAATTCCCTTAGTTTGATTCACACCCAATTGATTGAAAGTAGAAACAATTGGACACAAATCTTAAGTAGTTGTTGTTACCTTAAGTATTAAATCGTCCGAAATCAACACTTTTGCAATAATAACTCGAATCTAGGGTTGATGACTCCAATTTTTCGAATCTCTATTATGGGTCTGATGCTAAGGGGGTGTTTGGGAACATGTTTATCAAAAAATAGCTTAATTTTCCCTCGTAAAAACATTTTTTGAATCAGACACCCTGTGACGGCGTCACATGTTACTGGTGACGCCGTCGCCACCCTCTGAACGAATACTCAGCTTTATTCTTACTTTCTAACTCCTCTCGTTTCTTGTTCTAACTTAAATATAGGCAATGAGCAAGAGAGCTAGAAGCACTAGGGGACATGCCTCCTCATCCCACAATGAAACGATGGAAGAAAAGGTCCGTAAATTCAGATTGTTTGATAACGAGGATCATCAAATGAACTACAACACCCTCGCCGGACGCTCTGTTCACTCCGGGGATATTATGGATTGGGAATTCCTCTCCAACAAGGTTCTTGCTCGGTGATTCTTCGACTCCATCAACACCGACCCTTTTTCCGGGCCACAATGGGCTAACCTTTTCCAAATTAACGAGCCTATTTTCCGCGAGCTTACTCGCGAATTCTTTGCCTCATTTAAGTTTGATGCCACCCCTTGTAGGTACGACCCTCTACACAAGGGTGTCAAATTTATATTGGGAGGAGTGTAAAGGGAAATGCACCTTCTTGAGTTTGGATGGAGGGTTGGTTTATACTCTAAGAGGGAGTCTCGAGAGGTTGCAACACTTAGTGGTTTGAGAAATGCGGAAATAGTCAATGCCATTCATTTTACTCATTTGTTTGCCCACTATTTATTAGTGATGGCAGATATAATGTTGGGAATAAAAGGCTAAGTCTATAGGAACTCATCACATAAGGATCAAGCTTGCTCATCGGTGCATCATAATGACCATTACGGGTAGGAAGGAAACCACCAATCGTGTCACTAAAATCGACTTATTCTATCTCTATTGCATCTTTAGGGAAGTAGTTTATTGTAACATCCCCTATTGGCTCGCTAAGTACCTAAAGAGCGTAAGGGATAAGATTGTGATTTTCGGGGGAATTTTTATGACAAAGATAGCTCGATTTGCTCACCAATGAATTGGTAAATGTGTTAAACCGTGAACCCCCCCTCATGTCTATAGAAAAACATCATTGATTAAGATGGGGGGTTATCATGGAACTCAACGAGGGTGAGTGTTGTTGGCCGGCTACTAGAGGGGTTGCGGGGGAAGGTAGAGGTGATGATGAGGAAGGCGATGGAGAAAGGGGAAACGATGGGATTGGGGGCTCCGCGGACATCTACCGCAGCATGAGCCAAGGTGAATGGCAAGTCCATCAAACATAATGGATGTGTTAACAGGACAAGCGATAGGGAAGGCTCGACACTTGGATGGGGCAACAAGACCAAAGAGCCAGTTGGATGTATGAGTACACCGTCCGCCAGTTTTAGTACCTGTCGACCTACGACAATCTTAAGCCATACCTCCAGATTGATCCGTTTCATGGGTTCGAAGCCAACTACCCTCCTTATGGCTATCAGGGACACATGCCTCCTGGCTACACATACCGCCCCTACCCTCCTTAGGATGGCTCCTCTTGATCACTCTTGTTTAATTCTTATGTTACTTTCATCCCTTGTCATTCGAACAATTATGGTTTGTAATAGTTTTTAGGGTTTGAACACTTTAACTCTTGTTATGAATATTTCTATTATGAATTAGCTTAATCAATGTCATGTGTATTTTAATTCTTTATAGTTTGTTTTATTATGTTTGAACTATATTCTAATCATGCTTTGTATTGTCTTTAACCTCGTCTTAATTTCAATCAAAGGTAGTTTGCAAACAATAAGTGTAGGGGAATTTATCCGGCTTTTGAGCCAAATTCAAACATGTTAAATGAATTGTTTAGATTAATTCGCGTCAGTTTTGAGTCATATGATTGAATTGTTAAATCTCAGGTTTTATGCAGCAATTTGTATAGGAATTAACTTATGGAATCAAGTGCAGGAAATTTTTCATCAAATTTTTTTTGTTTTCACAGACTGTGGAGACGGCGTCACGATTAACATGCGACGCCGTCACCACGACGCCTGTGACGGGGTCACAACAAACCCTGACGGTGTCAAACGCCCAGGTTCAAAAAACTTAAAGTTTTTAATTATTTTTGAAAATAAATCTTGCACAACATTTAATATATGTATTCTTCTGTTATAAACCTGCAAAAACCTAATAAGTTTAACAATTCTCTCATCCTATCTATTGAGTCAAACCCTAAATTCATAGTGTATATTGGTAAATCGCACATTTTATTCTTGGTATAGTTGTCTTTGTCGTTGATTACAGGTTATATTTGATGAGAAGAAGCTTGGACGTTCTTAGGAAATTTTAATGGATGATTCTCAGAGGATAATTTAACTAGTTATCACATGTTTCTTCTCCATTATTGAGTAAACCAAAGGAGTACTAGTTTTTTTTCCTTGTTTTCTTTTCCCTTTATTCGTTTTAACAGGTACTTCTAGAGAATATTGGGGACAATGTTCAACTTAAGTGTATGGCTCCTGTGCAACTCAGTACAGGACCCGCACCTATGTTTTTGATGCCTGGACAGATAAGTTCAGGGCTCGTACCCAATCCGGTTCTTGCAGCACCTTATGTACCCTTAACAAATAAATAGCTATAGATTTAATTCCAACCAATGTTCGATGAATACCTAGAACCTCCTCGTGTTAAAAGACCAGTTTCTCCTGCTCTAGCAGTTTCAGTTCCAGTCAATTCAACCGGTACACCTTCTTCTACTACCATTGATCAAGATGCACATTCTCCAAGTCATTCACCGTCATCTTCGGCATTACAATCTCCAAGTTTATAACAAGGCATTGCAGCTGGATCTACTATCATTGAAGACAATCCTTTTGCTCCTGTTGACATTGATCCCTTCGTAAATGAATTTAATCCAGAAACTAGTTTTGAAGCATCATCATCCGGAGATGTTAGTTCAGCAAAATCAACTCATGTCAGTCAAACACATCATCATCTCGGGAAATGGAGCAAAGATCACCCACTTAATAATGCCATTGGCAATCCCTCTCGACCGGTATCCACCAAAAAACAACTTGCAACCGATGCCTTGTGGTGCTTATATAACTGATGACATCAAATAACGTCTATTTTATAGCATCATTTATCCCACGATATTAACCCATTTGTATAGTTATTGCAAAGAATTATTACTTAATCGTTTATATTTGAGAATTGCAGTAATTATGGAGTAATTGGTGAAACTTAGCAAAAGGGGTGCATTATGGAGCTTAAATAAAGATATTTTGAAGATTATTGTTCTAAAGACCAATACGTCGTATCCATCAAGGAAGATACGGCGTATCCGTGCCTGCACTCACCAAAGACCACAAAAGATTAAAGATCAATACGCCGTATCCAGAGGACTTAATATGTCGTATTCAAGATATTGAATCAATATAATATTCTGGAAGATATCAAATGTGGTCCCTACTCTAAGAAATCCCTAATACGCCGTATCCAATACATGGATACGCCGTATCCAACCGACTTCCAGACCTTATAAATAGAAAACTCAAAAATGAGTTTTAAGTGTGCTAAATCATATTCTCGATACCTAAACCACAAAAGTCGATTTTCAGAGGAGAAAAAGAGCAGAAGAGGTCGAGCAACGTTTGCAATTTCTATAGGAGGACATCGTGTATTCCATATACTTTGTAATCGTTCAGTTTTTGGTATTCATTGTTAACTCGGGTAGTTTTCCTTGGCTAAATTTATTCTCTTTGTATTTATTATGACGTCTAAAGGCTAATACCTTCGGGTATTATCAATTATTATGAAGATCTGAATGTTTGGTATTTGTTTATATCGATTTCTTGATTTATCGTTGAATGCTTGTTTATGTTTATCAATTTATACTTGTTTACGAGCTTTTGTATGCGACCTATCATTCAACTGGATCTAGCAAAGTGGACCAAGTGGATCTAGAGTCCGGGATAGCTCTCCATATAGTAATTTATACATCTAGAATAATAGTTACACAAGTATTGTCCTTCTAAGTCTGTGTCTAGGATACGCTTCGGGCTTAACTAGTTAATTGGATATTGCCGATGGTTTATTGATCGTGTTGACTAGCAGGTGACCTAGATAATTCAACAAATAATGTTCTGATTCCATTGGATAGTTGGACAAGTGGACTACTAGTGTATAGATTGCCATTAAGCGGTAAGTGGGTAAAGTCTCTATGAGCTAGGGTTTAACAAGATCACCATTGCTTTAATCCCTAAGATAGCTTATAATCAGCAAATAAGGATGCTTTATGCGGATGCTTTAATTGTGACAGAATTAATGTGTCTAGGTCTTAGGATGATGTAACGCCTAAGTCTTAAGAATGATATGCCACTTCGAGAGAAGAAATCATTGCACTTAATAAACAAACCAACGTTCTAATCGGATTAATAATGGTTAATATAGTTTTATTATATAAGGTTTGACCGCTCTTTTATCTTTTGTCTATTAGCTTGCGTGGGTAACAGTGTCTTGAATTGATTATAGTCACCAACTAAACCATGCCAGTCTCTCAGGCTGAAAACCCCCCTTTTCCCATTAGAATTAGGATTTAGACTGACATATGTTTAACATAGGATTAGAATAGAATTAACAAAGATTAGATAACCAAGATATTAATTGAATTGATATATTTAACCTCGCTCTTAGTGATCAACACCCTACTTACCACGAAACTACTACCGATCGGGTATACTGCCCGTTAAAGTGCTGTTTTTAGTTGAGTCGGCAAAATATAAATTTAAAACTTGAAACAATAAAATATACAACACACAACGACATATCAAGTTTTTGGCGCCGCTGTCGGGGAGTGAAAATTAATCTTAATTTTTATTTTGATATTTTGGTTTTTAACATTAGATTAGATCTAACCCTTAGGATTAGTATAATTTAGATTCTTATACATTATGTATATTTTTTATATTTGTCTTTAATTGTTTTCTTGTATATATTTGTGTGTTTAATTGTTTGCGTGTTTAATTGTTTTTCTTGAATACACTGTTCTGGTCGACAGTTGAATACGGCGTATCCACTTCCACTGGATACGGCGTATCCAGTTCTCTGTCCAATACAGCGTATTCAATCTAACTGATTAATACGGCGTATCCACTTCCATTGGATACGACGTATCGATTATCTGAAATAGAAACTAAAATAATTGATTTTCGTGCAAAAAAATTTCTACCTTCCTTCGGAACAAATCCTACTGATTATTTATCCCTTGTTTCAGGTAGTGCATGACAAGGAGTTCGACGAATGAACTATACACACCTTACAAAGATCCTGAACATGAGTTCCAATCATCAAGAAGACACTTCAAGACTCTGAGTCTTGACGAATTGAGATCTCCAGATTTCAATCTACTTTCTGACGAAGAATACTCAAAGGAAGAAGAAGAGGAATAAATGGTGGAAACAATGGAGCAATACATGAGCAAGACCCGAACAGACTATGGATCGGGAGTCGCTAGGCCTAAAATTAATAACAAAGATCAATTTGAACTAAAAGGACAATTTCTTAAGGAGCTTCGAGAAAACACATTTAGCGGTTCGAATAATGAGGATGCTAATGAACACATTGAAAAAGTTCTCGAAATAGTTGACTTATTCCATGTTCCTAACATCACTGTGGATCAACTAATGCTCCTAGTATTCCCTATATCTTTAACTGGAGCCGCAGCTCGTTGGCTAAGAAATGAACCAACTTGTTCGATCAAAACTTATGAAGATCTTAAAACTAAGTTTTTGAACAAATACTGCCCACTTGGTCGAACTGCAAAGAAAATAGAAGAAATCAACAACTTTCAGCAAGAGCCAGATGAAACCCTTTATCAAGCATGGGAGCGCTTTAATGAACTCTTGATGAAGTGTCCTCAACACTATTTGACTGAGATGTAGGAGGTAATTTTGTTTTACAATGGGTTAGATGTTCCAACACGACAGATTCTTGACTCAAGAGGTGTCGATCTGACTAAAACTGTTGCAGATGCCAAAACAGCCATCCAAGAAATGGCTTAATACTCTCAAAAATGGCACAATGGAACATCTAGAGGAAGAAGTACCGAGACTTCTGACGGACTGGCTGCTATACAAGTACAACTGAACAATCTTAGAAGAGAGATTAAGAAAGTGAATGAAAAAGTTTATGCTGCTCAAGTTGGATGCGAGCAATGCAAAGGACCTTATTACACCAAGGATTGCCCACAGAAAGAAGAAAGGAAAACCCTAGAAGAAGCTTACTACACGCAATTTGGTGGACCTTTTTAAGGAGGGGGATATAGAGCAACTGCTCTAGGGTACTATTAAAGGAACAACGCCAATCCTTCATTCTAGGAACAAAGGCAATCTATAAAAGATAGCTTGAGCAAATTCATGAGTGAATCAGAAAAGAAACACGAAGAAAACTCTAACTTGGTCAAAGAAATCCGAGCTTCGACAGATGCTGCCATAAGGAACCAAGGAGAATCGGTCAAAACTTTATAAATTCAAATCGGGCAAATGAGCAAGGTACTATAGGAGAGAGGATTTAGAAGCCTACTAAGCTTAACTGAAACAAACTCGAGAGACCAAGTCAAGTCGATTTCAACCTCTATTAAAGCTGATTCAAACTCGATATGCCGTATTGGATCTAACCAATACGTCGTATCCACTGGACAGAACAGTACACCATTATACAAGGCAAGACAAATGACGGTTCCTTTTCCAAGTCGTTTGTGTTAGGAATATTGTAATAGATAGTTACTACTGGTAGGTATGTAGTTCCTACTGGTAGAGTAAAAGTTCCTACTGGTAGGTATGTAGTTCCTACTGGTAAAGATAATGTTATAGTTAGTGTTGGCAGATCAAAAGTTATTCCTGTTGGTAGAACAATATTAGTCCTGGTAGTATTATGCTTACTCCGAGTTGATAGTATAGTTAGTTAGTGATAAGGATATGCATGAGATATCCTAGGAAGTGATAAAACTTATCTCATTAGCGAGTCTTAGGTAACAGGTTGTTAGGGTTTCATGAGTATTTAAGAAACCTACGGTCATAGATGAGAGGGGGACTGGGAAAAACACTTTTATTATTAATAGAAAAGATCCATAGAGGATCATTGTTTGAGTAATTCTTCTTTAACTCTATTTTTTATATTCCGCGTAAATAATAGTTTAATTTGTAAGAGTCTCTCTTAGAGTTGCTTGTGATTACATAAGTACTCCACAACCTTAACAGGCTTGAAGATCTATCTAGGGCTGGACCTACAAGTGGTATCAGAGCCTGGTTAGAGAGCCTCTGTTAAAGAAAGTTTACTATTCTCACTCATAAAACTTCACAATGACTTCACCAATTCCTTTACCACCATTCTCTATGCCATCACCATCACAAACATTCTCTTTGCCATCAACATCTGAACCTGTGTTCTCTGTGTCAACCTCTGAACCAGTATTTGAATCTCCAAACTCTCAAACCTCATAAAACATACAGTCTCAGCGGCAATTCCAACAATATCACACAACCACTGTCTCAAACAATAATGCAAAATTTCCTTACTTAAAGAAGGATGAATATGAGACGTGGGCCATGAAGATGGAGTACTGGATAATGAACAGTGATCACAACTTGTGGAACATTGTTCTAAATGGAAACAGCAGGAAAAAGACAGGAAGAGATCCAAAAGGAAATATTATGATACTTCCTCCTGTTTCTGTTGAGGAACACATTGCTATTCAAAGAGAGACAAAAGCAAGAACAATATTGCTTCAGTCTTTTCCTGAGGATCACATGGCTGATTTTCATCATCTAGATGATGCAAGGGTGATTCGTTGACGGTATACACTTAAAATATCACAAATGCAAATCTCAACCAAATGCCCTTGACCAAGGCAAAAGGTCAAAATTTGAATCTCCAAACTCTCAAACCTCACAAAACACACAGTCTCAGCAGCAATTCCAACAATATCACACAACCACTGTCTCAAACAATAATGCAAAATTTCCTTACTTAAAGAAGGATGAATATGAGACGTGGGCCATGAAGATGGAGTACTGGATAATGAACAGTGATCACAACTTGTGGAACATTGTTCTAAATGGAAACAGCAGGAAAAAGACAGGAAGAGATCCAAAAGGAAATATTATGATACTTCCTCCTGTTTCTGTTGAGGAACACATTGCTGTTCAAAGAGAGACAAAAGCAAGAACAATATTGCTTCAGTCTCTTCCTGAGGATCACATGGCTGATTTTCATCATCTAGATGATGCAAGGGACATCTGGTTGGCTGTCAAAGCCAGGTTTGGAGGTAATGATGAGTCCAAGAAAATGCGGAAATCTATGCTGAAGCAGGAGTTTTCGGAATTTAGGGTATCTGAATCAGAGGGTCTGCATAAGGGCTATGACAGGTTTCAAAAGATATTGAGTCAACTTAATCAGATGCAAGCTAAGCCAGACAATGAAGATTGTAACATGAAGTTTCTCAGAGCACTTCCACCTTCTTGGTCACAGGTGGCCATCACTCTTAAAACAAAGGGTGGTCTTGATTATCTAAGCTTTGATGATCTGTACAACAAGCTTAGGACCCTTGAAATTGATGTGAAGGGTGGCTCAAGTTATGATTCAAGAGGTACTTCTGCTCCTACCCATTCAGCCTTTATTAGTGCTGCTAGCACTAATTCAAAGATGTCATATGCTGATTCACAAAATCAATCACCTTCAATCACTTTTACCACTGCTTCATCAAGTGCTGATACTTCTAGCAATGTGATTGAAAGTGTTCTCCATTCCTTTGTTGCTGAAAGTGATCCACAACAGCAGATCACTTATGAGGATTTTGATCAGATTGGAAAATTGGATTTGGAGGAATTAGACATCAAATGGCAAATGGCAATGCTTTCTGTTAGAATTAACAGATTTGAAAAGAAAGCTGGAAGAAAGATGAAGTTTAATAACAGGGATGCTGCTAGGTTTGACAAGAAGAAGGTCAAATGCTATAAGTGTTCAGAGTTGGGTCACTTTGCTAGGGAATGTACAGGGAAGCAGTTGGATTCTAAAGCAAGGTACTCTGCATTCAAACTTAAGGAGTTGGATAAGTCTGAAGAACCCAAGGCCTTGTTGTCTGTTGATTCAATGTTAAACTGGTCAGACCATGAAGGTGAAGATGAGGAAAAAGGAGCTGCACAAGTATATGGGATGATTGCTGGAGATGATGATGATGCTGCTGGTGATGCTTCTGGTGATGTTTCTGATGCTGCTGCTGAATTTGCTTTTATGGGTTTATCTTCTCAGGTACATACTTGCCCTTTTGGTTGTGAACATAAATATGCAGAACTTAAAAAGGATTTTGATAATTTAGAAGTTCAATATAAAGATTGTTATATCCAGGTTCAAGCATATAAAAATACATTACAAACCTTAGAACAACAGAAGGCATGGTACCAAAGCAATCAGCTAGCATTAGAAGAAAGAATTAGAATATTAACTGCTGATTTAGAAAACACTACAAACATGTTAAAATATACTGAAAAACTGAATGATCAGGTTAAACTTGAGAAAATGAATGATCAGGTTAAACTTGAGGAGTCTAAGGCAAAGTTTGACAAATGGAAGGAGTCTTCCAAAAACCTGGTCAAACTGATGAATAGCTCCATGTCCTCTAGATCAAAATTTGGTTTAGGATATGGAGAAACTTTTGGACCAGATGAGGTGTTTGATCCCTCTGCCCCTAGTATCTTTGACACCACACCTGAGGATGTAGAAGGGAAACCTCTCTATGACAGGTTTGTCAAAGCTGTTGGAATGCATGTTGTTCCTTCACCTATAACAGGAACATTCATGCCTCCTTCCAACAAGCCTGACCTTGATGATACACAGGTTACCTATGGTTCAAAGTCCAATGATTATTTTGAAACTAACTCTGTATCTAATGACTTTGTCTCTAGTGATAACAGTGACAAGTCCTCAGACTCAGAGACCACTGGCTTTGCATCCTGTGTTTCAAGTGTCAAGTCCTCAAGCTCCAAGACCAATGAACACTTAGCCTCTGCCTCTAGTTCAGTTGATTTCAAGACAGTGTCAAAGACTGCTGACCAAAAACCAAGTTCCACCATTGATGATCCTAGTTTTTCTTTTAAGGAGAATGTAAAAACTCCCAGGAATAAATGTAATAAGAGTGGAATAAACTATAGGAGTCATTGTAAAAACAATTCTTTTGGTTCTAAGACATGCTTTGTTTGTGGTAGTAAATTTCATTTGATTAAAGATTGTGATTTTTATGAGCAACAGTTGGAATTGTATAATAAACCTAAGTGGCATAATGTAGCAAAGATTCCCTCATTTGTTCCTAGAGCAGCATATGTTCCTGCTGGTAGTAGGAATCCACCAGCATCTGTTTCTGCTGGTAGTGCTTTTCCTGCTGGTAGTAGGAATAGACCAGCATCTGTTTCTGCTGGTAGGCCATTTTCTGCTGGTTGGAGAAATCATGCTGCTAGACCTATGACCAGACCAACAAGCCATTATTTTCAACATTTTAGAAGGCCTGGCTGTTATAACCAACTATACATGGATGAGGGAAGATGGGGAACTGCTGTTAAGACCTCAGCAGGTTGTTCTTGGAAAGTTAAAAGACCATACATGCAGGGGGGATCCAAGAACAATGGTGGATCTCATCAATCTACATGGTTTAACTCTTAAATGATCCACAAGGCAGGTCCAAGTCAGTAATGACTTGGGTCTCCCATGTATTCTAATGTTGTTGTTGTATTGTTTAATTTGTAGATCAATCCTCATAAGAATAAAGATTGAGGAATAGTAGTACAGAATAAAGCCAGATTGGTGGCTCAAGGTCATAGGCAAGAGGAGGGCATTGACTATGATGAGGTCTTTGCTCTGGTTGCTAGAATTGAAGCTATTAGACTATTCCTAGCATTTGCCTTATATATGGGCTTTATGGTATATCAAATGGATGTGAAGAGTGCCTTCCTTTATGGGTTGTATTCGCTGGTATAGTTGGTGTAGGATCCAAGCTCTTGTTTAGTCATTGGCAATTCGTTTTCGGGTGTTTTTAGTTTTCAGTCTGAGGTTTGAGTTATATGACGGGGTACTTTTATTGGGTCCCTCTTGTCTGACCTATGGATTGTTTAAATCGTTAGGCTGTGTCCTGCACGTGGCTCAGCTTCCTTTGATTATCGCCCTGGAAGAGAGGCCTACGCTCATCTGAGGTCGGGAGAGTAGCAATCCAATGTGCGTTCCAGTACAATACGTTTGTGTCGAGATTACCCCGGGGCCGGCTGTAATTAGCTATTGTTCCGGTGTGTAGGGTTTGGGGTCTTGCTTTATTGGATGGAGTAGCTGCATGGGGCTCTAATTATGGTATGCAACTTTGGGTTAGCGTCTTGCGGGTCGCGTATGGGACGGATGGGCGCGGGTGAGTCTGTACGTCCATGTCGACCTCGTGGATCTCACGGGGATACGCTCGATGCACGATTTTCATGCGTAGGAGAGTTTATTGGAGGCCGTATGGCTAGCTATGTGGTATATTGTTACGAGATGTAGGTAGGAGGGGTCAGGCAGTCTGGTAACTGCTGGGTGCATTTGTTTTGAATTGTCATATTATGTAATCGATGAGGGAGCATTGGGGTAAACGTTCAGGTAACAGGACGGTGAATCCTGTACTGTGGCAAGGAGAGTTTGGAGAGATAATAATTTTTATCGTGGTTGTGCCACCTTCGTGCGCGATTTTCCGTGGTAGGGGGACTAGTGACGTCCCGACGTATGGCAGTGGGAGTTTGGGTGTGGGTGTCAAGTCATGAGGGGAAACGTGCGACTTGGTGTGTTTCACTTTCTTTTGGTTGTTGGGTGGGGCATGAGAGTGGAGGTAGGAGTGGTGACTGTCTGTCTTGTATCAGTTAGTGGTTGTTGATAGGGTATTGTATTTAAGTAATGGATCGTAACGGGTGTGCGTTTGGCATGGGGTTTGTGTGGTCCCGATGTTTACTGTTTATACGAGTTTTTTGCATATTACAGTTTTGTGGCGAATTTTCGTGCTGCGACGAGAGCGGCGCATAGTTTAAACGTGTAGTCAGGTGTATGTAGCTGACCAGCAGTATGGCCCAAGAGCGGGAGATGTTGTAGTAGGGGAGGGGTGTGGAGGATGTTTGTTGGTGGAGGGGGTAAGGCGCGTGGTGCTTCGGTCCTTGTTGTGAGGTGGATTAAAGGCGGGGTTTAACCATTCTTGATAAAGAGGGTATTTGTCAAGATGAGCTTCTGAGTTTTTGTGTGGGAGGGGGTGCTCATGCCACAGAGGGTCGATTGGGATCTTTTGGAACATTGGTTAACGCGTTTGACGTGGGTCGCGCTGTTTGATGTAATGGGGGGCTGGAATATGGGTGCGTACGTTGCTCAGTTCGAGGGGGCGCGAGGTTTTTGTAGCGGCCGTCTTTCTGGTTAAGTGAGTATTCTTAGTGGCTAGTCTATTTGTTTGATTCTTGATCGCATATATTACAATGTACGGTAAGGCGTCCTTCGGGTGGCAGCTAAGTGTGTATTTTTCCGGGGGGGTTTTTGTTCGAATTGGTGGGTGCGCGTGTGATGCGGCCCTTGACTGCTGGGTCAGGCACGGGTGTGCGTTGGGCATCTAGATGTTGAGTTTTTTAAGATGTACCGTGAAGAGGGCAAGCAGGGGCGAGTGTTGGGACGGGTGGGGTCGTGTTGATTTGGTACGGACTACGCATGCTCGAAGGGAGCACACTTGCTTATATTCGTGGGAAGAAAGGATTTAGGGGGCTAGTTTACTGAGTGATGGTTGAATTGGGTTTGATTGGGTCATACTTCGGTTACTGGTTAAACTTTTTCTTAGCGGGTTGATGGCAAAGTTGGCTTTTACCTGGGGGCACTAGTTTTTGGCGCGTCGTTCCACGATGATCACGGGGGGTGGCCACTAAATAGCAGCGAAGCTGGTGCGTCCGTAAGAGGAGAGATGGAGGTGTGGTTTTACGAACGTTCACGTATTTAAGGGCCTTAGGATATGGGGGGCGCGGGGCGTGAGAGGACTCTAGGGTCTCAGTCCCTGATAGTCTCTCCAGATTCATGTGGGTATTGGGACATGCTTCTGTAGCGCGGTCGAGCTACTCGAATGGTAGCGCGTACTTGCGGCGAGCAGCTGTACTTTTATGGGGTGGTAGGTTGTATAACTGGGTAGTCTGGAGGTTATGGGGTGCATCGATGCCTAGGGGTCGAGTGCTCCAGATTAGATACGCTATTGAGGAGTTGAGGGTGCCCTGTGGAAGGTAACGACGATGCCGCTAGGTACGATGTTGGCAGCAGAGAGAAGGAGGGATCGCACGCCTCCCCTTGTCCCGTCACTTGTTTCTTTCTTCTTACTGTTCTTTTTGTCGGTTGTTGTTGTTTGATGATTCCGAGATCTTTACTTCGGGTATGGTATTTCGGGGAGGAGGAAATATTGTGACATAATTGAATGGCTTCCCACGTGAGTACTAGCCGGGGGCAGGGTGACTGTCATAGGAGCGTACCGTCCCATTAGCTGCGGGGTGAGCGGATGCAGGTGCAGTACTGGGTGAGAGGGGGTGGGGTCAATTTTTGTGAAGGAGGGAGAGGCCTGGCACCAGGGTCAATATTTCCTGCAGCTTATGTACTATAGTCTCCGGCTAGCGTTTAGGGGTGGTCGCAGGAGTGGTAAAGGTGGGGCCGGGATCCATTACAGCTGTCGAGCGCGTATAGTAGGGTGGGGAGGTCGACCATGACGGGGTGGGCTTGGGTGAACTTTGGCGGTCTGTTCGGGATGTCTGTGTGTCTGTTGGCTTTTGGGGGTGCGGTACTATTTCGAGGTGCGTTGGGGGAGATGGTGTTGTGCTTTTTAGGTCCGCGTCGTTGTGGCACCAGAGTTGGTTGAGGGGGGGGTATGTGTAGTTCATGGTTAGGTTTGGATCGGTATTTTTCCAGTTAGCCAACCTTGTGTCTTGTGAGGACGTTGTATATAATATAGGGGGGGCGTCGATTTTGCTGGGCTGTCCGGCTGGGATAGTGGTGATGACTGTAATACTGTGGTTGTCCAGTAATCAAAGGGTTGGAAGCTCTTTTCAGAGGTGTACGATCGTGAACATATTAAGTACGCGTTCGACTGTGATGTTAAATATAGTAGCTTAATAAGCTATAGCGGTTGAAGGTGGAGGATCTTTTGTGGGGTATGTCGGGTGGGGGGGGGATTATAGAGTGTGATGAAGTTTAAACGGGTGTAGCGTGACGGTGGGGGGGGTATGTTTTTGTATGGTTGGGCGGGGGAGGATTGTTGGTTGGGGTTCTTGGTGGGGTGGATCGTAGGGTATCAGGGTATTTGATCATAGTGGCTCAGGGTATGCAGAGTAGAGGGTAGGGGTGGTTGGCGTGGAGAGATGTGGTTGTGAGAGGGGAGGGGGTTGGGGGGGCAGCCGGGGGGTTAGGGGTTTTGGGGAAACGGATTAGCGGGCTGTGGGAGTGGGAGGGCGAGGCATGCTATGATCAATGATTTTAAACGTCCTCCTCAACAGGGTGGGGCTGGGTTTTGGAACGGTTGTCCGTTCGAAGTTATGTATAAAGCTTTCGTTTAGGCAAGTTTGATGGCAAAAGTGATGAAGGTTTCTTTGTTGGATATTCCTTGAGTAGTAAAGCTTTTAGGGTATACAACACTAGAACCAGGAGGGTAGAAGAAAACTTGCATATTGGGTTCATAGAGAATAAGCCTATGATAGAAGGGAATGGTCCAAAGTGGCTGTTTGGTATTGATTTTCTAACCCAATCTATGAATTATGTTCCAATTGCTGCAGGAACAATCACTAATGAATCTGCAGGTATCCAAGGAGAACTTAATGTAGGTATATCTACAGAGAAAGAAGAAATCAGTCAAGATTGCATTGTGATGTCAATTTGGAAAGATGCTTCATACTTTGATTCACCTTACAAAAGGTTTTGATGCAGGAAGGTTTCAGTACTTGGTCTCAAGTATTGGAATGCTTAGTCCTTAACGTTTAAATCTTTGTATGTCTTTGTAAAGTTTTGTAAAAGATTAGTACTGTTAGTTGTATCCATTAGTACTGCTAAGTATAATTAGTACTGCTAGTTATACTTAAGACTGCTTGTTAAAACTGTTAGTCATAATTAATACTGTCAAAAAGAAAATACTTTGGATTGTGTATTCTTGGTTTTAGACTAACATTGCAGGTAAAGCATATTGAATACCTAATGCTTCACCTCTGAAGTATTGTTTGAGGGGAGGCTACTTATGTCAATATGCAGTCAAGCATGGATGAAAGGACATGTAATATCAAAAGTGGTTTAAAAAGAATAAAAAATATCTAGGTATGTCAAAAGAGGTCAGGACACCAAGATACCTTAGTCTAGTGGTCCCCCTATAAAGGTTAGTGATGAGGCTGTCTATAAGGATTTAGGTGACAGAATAGAAAGGGATGCCACTACTGCTTCTAGCTTAGAAGCAGAGCAGGACAGTGGTAACAACAATAAGACCCAATCCATGGCAACACTTAATGGATCAAGTCCTTAGGGAATTGGTTCAGGTAGTGGTCCTAGGTGCCAAGATACCATTTTGGGGGTGTAGATGATCAAACTAGGTTTGAGACTACATTTAAAAAGTCTAATGATCCACCTCTCTCAAGAGGTTACACACTTGAAAGTGTGGAGGACAGTATGAAACTATTAGAATTGATGGAACTTTGTACAAAATTGTCTGAATTGGTAAGAAAAAGAATAGAGAGATTAAGTGAGCTGAAAAACAAAAAGAGAGTTGTGTGATAAAAACAGAAAGAGTGAATTGGTGAGCAAAAACAATTGAGAGATATTGTGTGAGCATAAAAACAGAAAGAGAGATTGTGAGAGTCAATATTTGGTGATGGAAATCCTCTTTGGACGAAGTTGAGGATAATACTAGTATCTCAATGTTAGTACTACTGGGCATTACTTAGTACTCATAGTCATATTTTAGTACCGCTGGGCTTAGAGTTAGTACTGCTAGGCTAATATTAGTACTGCTGGGTAACCGCTAGTACTGTTTAAGCCATAACATAATTTCCTTCTCTAAATATAGCCGTTGTGAAATTTCCGCCAACTACTTCGTCTATAGGTTTGACTAAT
>BQNB010073703.1:2312-32026 GCA_026074375.1 Tanacetum coccineum
GTTGACTTGAGTTGACCACTGTTGACTTTTGATAGCATTCTCCCGGCTCTTTGTGTGCTCTTCCGTTCCCGTGTTCGTGTTTGTCTGGTTTTGACCGTTTTCTTGTTATTTTTGCTTTATCCGTACCTACACAATCAAAAAGACAAAACAAGCAATATTCAAGCATTTAAAGAACAATTTTGTCTTTTTAGGGCTATTTTTGATATAAAATGGATATGTGTTTTCACACATATCAAATCTCTTAAAGCAGCAATATGAAAACTTCACTGCTCCAAGCTTAGAGATGCTTGATCAAACTTTTGATAGGCTTCAAAAGCTTATGAGTCAGTTGGAGCTTTTGGATGAAAAGCTTTCACAAGAAGATGTTAATCAAAAGTTATTAAGAAGTTTATCACCTGAGTAGAACACACATGTTGTTGTGTGGAGGAATAAAGCTGATTTGGATACAATGAGCATGGATGATCTCTACAACAACCTCAAGGTGTATGAACCAGAAGTTAAAGGGATGTCTAGCTCAAGTTTAAGCACACAGAACATGGATTTTGTGTCCTCTTTAAATAACAACACTAGCAATACTAATGGAGCAGTTAATATTGCTTATGGAGTTTCTACTTCTAGCACTCAAGTTAATGATGCTTACTCTACAAATATTGATAACTTGAGTGATGCTGTTATTTGTGCATTCTTTGCTAGTCAACCAAATAGTCCTCAACTTATACATGAGGACTTATAACAAATTCATCCAGATGATATGAAAGAGATGGATTTGAGATGGAAAATGGCCATGTTGACTATGAGGGCAAGAAGGTTTTTGAAGAATACATGAATGAAGCTTACAGTTAATGGCAATGATACTATTGGTTTTGATAAATCCAAAGTGGAGTGCTACAACTGCCTCAAGAGGGGACATATTGCTAGGGAGTGCAGAGCTCCAAGAAATCAAGACAACAAGAACAAGGAAAGATCAAGAAGGAGTGTGCCTGTGGAAACATCTACTTCCACAGCTTTAGTGTCATGTGATGGTCTTGATAGATATGACTGAGTGAAGTAGCAGAGGAAAGGGCCTGACCTAATTATGCACTCATGGCGTTCTTATCTTCTAAGTCCTGACTCTGAGTATCTATGATTCTATTGTCAAAATCTTGTTAGGGAAACTGTTGAACTTCTTAAATCTCAAAATGATCAACTATTAAAAGATTTAAAGAAATATGATTTAATGGTTCTAGGTTATAAGACATGTTTAGAGTCAGTGGAAGAAAAACTTGAAGTTTATAAAGCAAATGAGTCTATTTATTTACAAGATATTAAGGGCTTAAAATTGTAAATTTCATATAGGAGAAAAGAAATAACTATTAGAGAGCTTAGGAAGAAGCTTGAAAAGTTTAAAAAGAAAAGATGGCATTCAACTTAATGTAGATAAATTTGAACATGCATCTAAAAGTTTAAACAAGCTCATAGAGTGTCAGATAGTGACATTTTCAAGAAGTTATAGGCTATGAAAATTATATTGAGTTCCACCTCTCTACACCGGAAATTTTCATCCTCCAACACTGAATTGTTCTTTTATGGTTTAGATGAGTTTGTTAATGAGCATGTAGTTGAGAACTGTAACACTATGTCTAGTGAAGAAAAGCCTAAGGTAGTTAGGAAGTATGATGATGCCCCAAGTATTGAAGAATGGGTGTCAGATGATGAGGAAGAGGAAGTGTCTCTGCCTAAAACTGAAAAAGAAAACAGTTAGGCATAGTATTGTTAAGAAAGAGTTTGTCAAATCTAAACAACAAGAAAACTGCTGGAAAAATGTTTACAAGTTGAGCAACATAGTCAAAACACTCACAGTCCAAGAGGCAATCAAAGAAATTAGAACAATATGATGTCTCAAAAACTAGGAATCAATTTTGAAATGTTTAATAAGGTTTGTTATGTGTGTGGAAGCTTTTATCATTTGCAGGTTAATTGCAATTACCATCAAAAACAGTTTCAAATCAAAAGGATCGGTTAAAACCTGTTTGGAACTAATGCTTAAAGGATGAAATCATCAAAAACTTTGCTTCAAAAAGACTCTCCTCCTATGCTAAGAAAAGAACTTGGTTCCTAAGAGCAGTACTAATGAAGTCATTGGTTTAGTATCAATTAATACTGCTAGACAAAATATTTCAAAAACAACAGTATTGGTTAATACTGCTAGACAAGTTAATCTAGCCCAAGAGTGAGTAGCTACTTGGTAAAGGCTTATCAAATCTACTTCTGTTGCTGCAAAGTCTGGCAGTTGCTGCTTAGAGATGTTGCTGCCTCATTTGATTCTGCTGTTCATCGAGATCATGCTGGTTCTTTTGATGCTGCTGTGCCTTCTCTAGTTTCTGCTGCTTGTGTTGCTGCTGCTGCTTACTTTGTTCCTGCTGTTTTTCAATCCTCTTGCTTCGAGAAGATCTATCTAGAAACTTGGTTTTAACGGAGTCAACACCAAGTTTAGGGGAGGATTGTTGGAACTTATTGAAAACGACTAAGTGTCGTTTCTGCTGTTAGAGATGTTCGCTTCTGCTGATAGCATTAAGTCGTTCCTGCTGGTAGTTCAAGTAACGTTCCTGCTGATTATGTTTCTGCTGGTCATGTTCTCGTTCCTGCTGACAGAGATAGAATCTGCTGATTGTTATTTATAGACGTAATTAATGTAATTAAGGATTTATAGTTATATTCTAGTATTATCTCATTAATATAGGAATGAGATAAATTAGGAAGAGATTGATATTGATGTATATCTCTTACGAAATTTTAGTTTTCTTGTTGACCAATTTAGGGTTTCTTCTCTATAAAAGAAACCTTTAGCATTAGGGTTAGACATCGATTGTAAAAACACAAAATCAATTTATTATCAATAGAGAGATCCATAGAGGATCGTTATTCATAGTATTCTTCTTTATTGAATCGTTTAGTTTCCGCCTAAACATTTGATAGAGTCTCTCACGTATGTGCTTGTGATTACATAAGTACTATACATTCTCAAAGGCTAGAAGATCTATCTAGTTCTAGATCCTAACAAGTGGTATCAGAGCCTGGAGAGAGCCTCTGATAAAGAAGAATTACGTAGTACCACATCAAAACCTTGTTTTCTCTAATCTTTAATTATGTCAGAACCCATGCCTACTATACCTACTCAGTCACCCTTTACGTATCCTATCCCTAATTCATCTGCTTCACCTTCAGTCACTCAAGATGATACCTTCATGCCTAATCCATCTGCTTCACCTTCATTCACTCAAGATGATACCTTCATGCCTGAACCCATACAACCAATGCCTACATTCACTCAGACTGCTTTCTCACAACCTGCTGTTCACACTCAACATACTCATCCTGCACAAACCAACCCGACTGGTCAGCAGTACCCTAATAATGTCCAGTCACAACAGTTTCAACAGTTCCAAACAGCCACTATCTCTGCCAACAATGCAAAATTTCCTTATCTAGAGAAGGAAAAATATGAGATATGGGCTATGAAGATGGAGTACTGGATACAGAATGCTGATCATAATCTTTGGAGGATTGTTCAGCAAGGGAACAGCCCAAAGAGGTTGGGAAAAGATGCAAAAGGAAATACAATTGTTCATCCTCCTGTTTCTCTTGATGAACATGTTGCTGTACAAAGGGAAAATAAGGTGAGAACCTTGTTGCTTCAGGCTCTACCTGAAGATCATATGCCCGATTTTCATCATTATGATGATGCAAGGGATATCTGGATGGCAGTCCACCATTTATAAGGATGCCTACGAATTGATCAAATCTTGTGATGCTTGTCAAAGACAAGGCAAAATCTCTCAACATGATGAGATGCCTCAAAAATGCAATCCAAGTTTGTGAGATTTTCGATTTATGGGAATAGGATTTATGGACCTTTTCCGTCATCTAGGGTAACAAATATATACTAGTAGCCGTCGACTAGCTTTCCAAGTGGTGAAGCGAAAGCGCTCCCTAACCAACGATGCTAGGGTTAGTTTGTTAAGTTCTTAAAATCCCTTTTCTCCCGATTCGGTGCTCCGAGAGCAATCATAAGCGATCGTGGGACCCATTTTTGTAACGACAAATTTGATAGAGTTATGTCTAAATATGGTGTCACCCATCGTCTTTCGACTCCTTACCATCCTCAAACGAGTGGTCAAGTTGAAGTCACGAATCGTGGTCTCAAAAGAATTTTAGAGGTACGTCGGAAAAAAATGTTCCTTATGTTCATCAGATAAGTTAGATGATGCATTATGGGCTTTTAGAACCGCTTACAAGACTCCTATTGGATGTACTCCATACAAGTTAGTCTATGGAAAAGCGTGTCACTTACCAGTTGAGCTAGAACACAAAGCATATTGGGCTCTCAAGCATGCCAACTTCGATTTAAAGACCGCGGGCGATCATCGAAAGCTTCAACTCAATGAACTAAGCGAACTTCGTGATCAAGCTTACGAGAACTCGTTAATCTACAAGGAGAAGACAAAGAAGCTACACGATTCCAAGATAAAGAACCGAATCTTCAATGATTTGGATACAAGTCTTCTTTTCAGCTCCCGAATTAAAAGATTTTCTCCGGAAAGCTCAAGTCCCATGGTCGCGGACCTTTCACAATCACCGAAGTTTATTCCTTATGCGGTCACTGCCAAGTTGTCTCATGCCGATGGTTCTAATTTCAAAGTCAACTGCCACCGTCTTAAGCACTACTATGGAGGGGATGCACCACCATTGGTTATCCCGGACCTCCAGACTTTCCCTAAGGACAACTAAATTCAGGGATCGAGTCGAGCTTGCGACTCGGTGATCAAAAACAAAGCCGCTTCGTGGGAGTTCACCCCATGCTTATCATCTCTATTTTCTTTCTATTTTTATCTAATGGTGGTTTTGTTTGAGAGAGGCTTGTTCTCTTCGATTCTCGATGTTATTGTTGGTTGTTTGTTTTGTGATTTTAGTCAGGACACTCCGAACAAATTCAATGAAAGCCTCTCGTGTCCGGGTGTAGTTTTTCCCGTTCTACTCGTAGATTCTCACCTTTGTGTGAAATTAGTTTGGGGAGATCCATATCCTTATCATTTAATCGATTTAACGTTTATCTTTGCATACTACATAAACGTCTTAAGAAAAAAAAAATTTCCGTAGAGGGGAGGGGCTAGAGGCGAGAGAAGGCAGGAAAAGTTGGTGAGTGACAATGGGGGAGGATGTCGGGGGAGGAGAGAGCAAGTTTGGGAATGGGAATCCTATCGATTGATGTTCTTGTGCTTTATTGTTTTTTGTCTCATCACGTACCCTGTATTCCGCACAAAAATAGCAAAAAATTTAAAATTTTTCAGTCTTGTTATTTAGTTAAAAATGTTTAAAAAAATAAATATAAAATAAAAAGTGTTAAGCTAAAAATGTAGGTTTTCCGTTGGTAAGAATAAGAAGTAATTTTTGACCCGATCGTACGTGTAGTAGTTCTTAGCTTGTGGCTCTGTGCGCGAGTAACAATTAATGATGATAGTTTGGCTAGTCCTCATGTAGACTTAGAGCGCGGCGCGTGCGAGAACGTGAAATCGTTAGTAAATGAAGGCTTTTGCTAATCTCAGCAGATTTAAATATGCCAAGTTGGATTTTTATATAGCTAAGTATTTGCAATATCTTTTTTGTGAAGAATGAAGAGATGATGTGTTGTTTACGAATAGGATGCTAAACAAAGTTTATTTGGAAAACTTAAAAGCTTTTAAGAATAACTTGTGATTTTTCTTCCCCGGAGTTCTTAAAATGATTAATTATACGTGTTCTCTTTAATTTTTTCAAATTAGAGTTTTACTCTTTAAAAGTCTAATCAACATATTAAGAGAAAAAGCTTTAACATGATGAGTCAATAAATCGTTGGTAAATAAGAATTTTAAGTTCGAGTTTATACTTTGGTTTTCTAGATACGAAATTTTTCAACGAAATTTCACTAAAATATAAAAATAAAAATAAAAATAAAAAAAATCAATGAGTGAATAAAAAGGATGCCGTTATAAATCCTATAAGTGTTAATAATTAATATGCAAACTCCAACGCAAAAACAATGGCATTAGACGGTTCGCATCCCGATGTGACAACGGAAGAAAGGAGGAGGATTATATTTAGGGATTATATCATAATAATAACGTTGAGCTCTTGTCGGAGGCGAGGCCGATGTGTCGTTGAAAGAAAAGTGATACAAATTCCTAGCCCTATAATGTAAATAGTGAATAATAAAGTTGCAAAGTTAGAAAATAAATAGTAAAAGTTTCATTTTCTAAAACCAAGGTATTCTTTTTGAGCTAAGGTTTGCAAAAGTCCTATCAAATGTTTTCATCAGAAGTTCCTGCGTTTCGATTAGTATTCTCTCGGATGGGGGTCAATAAGCCTTAGCACTTACCCGAAGTGACGGTGGGATAGCTAGAGAAGAAAGTCAATCAAGATACAAAGTGAACCACGATTCTTAGCAAGGAAGGTTTATGTTGCTTTTTAGTTATGATTCTTCTAAGTGATTAACATATTAGCCCAAAAGGCCCATGTGTAAAGCTTGGTCGGATTTCAACTATCTAATATGTGGATTTAATGGTTTAAATTAATTTGAACACACTCACCTAAATATATGATTTATGTCGGGAAGAGGAATTCACAAGTTGTAATTATAAGTAGTCTTAGCATCTTAGTTCGTAAATAGCAGTGATCTTATTTTTAAGCTTAGCATGGGAGAAGTGAAAAATCGGGGATGAAGAAGTTATCTTTTAGACACTTAATTGTGCTTTTTATTCTATGATCCTAAAAGTTACCAATGAGGTAATGAAAACATTACATTTTGTCAACACAAATAAGTTGTAGTTAGGTCATTAATTATCAAGAAAAATCATAAAAAGAGAAAAATCTTAGAAAATGGGAATTCGGGTGTTTTATAACTTGTGATCTCTCGTCTCTCTCAAACAAAACTCTTTGCTACTTTTCAAAGGTTTAGTTTTGGGAATTTTCGAGATATTTGGTTATAAGGCATGTGATATTGCGTGAGGACACACAATCGTTTAGTTTGGGGAATTTTGATAAGTGTAAAATACACATATCTATTTATACCTAAAATAACCCAATTAAACCCAAAACAGACCAAAATTGGCAAAAATATGCTTGTATTTGTGTTTTGTGTGTGCAGGTACGGATAAATCAAAAATCATAAGAAAACAGTCAAAAGCGAGCAAACACGGACACGAGAATCAAAAGAGTTCAAAAAGAAGCCAAAGATCCAAAGCCTTAGCCAATTTTCATCTACAAGGGCCAATCTTGCAATTGTCGAATCACTAAGTTTTGTGTCCACAGTTTAATAGCAGTAGAAAGCATACGTATGTTTGAACCAGGAAGATTTGATACAAGTTTTTGAAGTCCTTTTCGGAAATCGTGTATTCTTGATGATCAGCTTTGTGTAGTGTGATCTATTTTAGGTAGTTGTACCCGTAGCGAGAAGTAGGACTTATTATTCTATACCAACAACTGAGTATAAACCATGTGAGTTCTGACTACCTTGCGGCTTGATTCAGCTGTGTGTCGGTCAATGTATAATTTCTGACGATTAAACCACCAATAAGAGATACCATAAGAGGCACTTATGTCATAGGTGTAGACGTCATCGATCCACATATGCTCAGGTACGAGTAGTTCAAGTCCAAGTGATAACGAGCAGCCTTCATCTTGGAAATTAACAAAGCTTGTATGCTCCCCTTACTGCCATAACGCAAATAATCTAAGTCTTTATTGAAAAAGAATTGGGTTTGAATAGTGACATGACCTGGTGGACCACTGAGAGGCAAAGGTTTGCTAATATCAATCCTGACTTGATCACCTTCTGGATTAGCCCAGTCAATCTGATCTGTAATCATCTTGTGACACTCTTCCATCTAAAACTGAAGATGAACGATGTCCGGGTAGACAGGTTTAATGAATTCATAAGCTTGACCTTCCAAATCTGCTTGAGTAAGCTCGGTATTTCCTATCTTTTGGCAATACTAGTTCATAAACGTTTGCATATCCCAAGTCTTTTCAAGTAAAGAGATATCCGCCGGAGCTTGATACGTGGTAGCTAAAGCATTGGCCCAGTTGTTCATAGCATCAGGAATGTGGGATGTAGGAATGACCCAGGCAGGTTTTGGAGTGGCTGGTCTTTCATCATCTGGAATAGGCTTCAATCATTCTGGCCTCTGCTTAGTCTTTGGAAGATGGGCGGAGTTTAGTGTCCACTGAAATCAGATATGTTGTCAGAAATCATGTATTTGGAATGTCCTTTCGACTAGTTTCCTTAGCATGAGGGACCGGATTGTTGCATGGAGGAGCTTGAAGGACATCTCGAGGTCAGACTTCTTCCAAAGCAGATGACTGAGGTAGCATGGGTTGTGATGACCAAAGCGCCAGCGTCATTTCCGTCCTCTTCACTAGATCCGAATCTGGTGGAGGAGGAGGAGGATCTTGATCATCACGTCTTCTCTTACGAGACTTATCCTTTTCAGCGAGAAACTCATCCCTCTGTGCACGTTCCATAGATGCCTCAAATCTCATAGAGTTGCGTAGTGTTGTAAGTTTTTGTTGATTGTGGAGTAGGGCAAGAGTGTGGTTAAGTTCTCAATAGTTTGTCATTTTGGAGAGATTCCCGAAATCAAGTTTAATGTTTGTCCAGCAAAGTGTGGTGGAACATATGTGGAATGGTGGAATTGTCAGATAATTGGGATGTAGTAATTACTTTGTTGTGAAACATTAGACATCAAGGCGAGAGGATCAACAGTGTGTTGAGTGAATCGATCCAACATCATTTTGTTCTCATTGGCGTATGCCTCGTGTTGCTTCAGATAAGCATACAGCTGATCATAGTTGGAGTCCCTCAAGCCACTGTTCAGTTTCACTGCTGTTACAAATCTACCCTATTCAGGTAACACGTTATTAGAAAACTTTGAGTTCAACTGCATTTTGGACATGGTCATCTTGATGTTCCACATGTCATTGATGAGCTTGGCAAACCGGACATAATAGTCGTGAATGGTTTCTCCTTTGTTCTGACGGAAGTGTTCTAAGTCATCATATAGTTGTGATTCTCGATCTTCTTTCGTTAGTTCTGAACCTTCCAGGAGCATCTTCACATTATCCTAAATGTCTTTAGCTTCAGTGTAGTGATTGATGAGAGTGTAGATGTCTTTTGGTAACCCTTGAAGTAGGATGTTTGTTGCCCGAATATCAGCATTATACCTATCCTTATCCTCAGGTGAAAGGTCCGAATAGACTCGAGCTCGTTCAGGACCTAGTTGCTGGGCACCTTCTGTCCCTTCAGCAATTGGGTCTCTAATAGTTCCCATCTGAAAAGGTCCTTCATCAATCGACTTTAGAATGTTCACCCCATTCTCTTTACCCCGACAATACAATTGAATATGTTGTTGCCATGATGTAAAGTTAGTCTTATCAAGCATAGGTGGTCGGGTATCAGAACCGGCACATTAGATATCTTCTGAAAGATTAGCCATCTTAATTGATTGTGAAATGATTTATGTTGGTCGAATAATGATTAGAGATTGTATGTTAAAAGTGGGGATGTTTGTTTAAGTGTTTTGTTGTTTGAGTTTGTTACGTTTGTCAAGTTTGAAAAATAGTTCAAATTCCAAACAGTGTACCAAACCGCTGGATTAGTCCTCAAACCGCTACTGTCAAACTGCTATGAAGAATTATACCAAACCGCTACCACGAAGAAAAATGGAAAGAGGTTTGTTTCCGTAGTCGCCTTCTCGATTCCGTCCACCAACAAAGCTCTCCAGATTCTGGAAGAAACGTCGTGTCTTTAGCCATTTCTGGATAGCGAATATGAACTCCTTGCTTCTGACAACGTCTTTCTTTATCTAAAATCTTGCGTTTATCCCTGGATTAGTCATGTTGATCCGGAATTCCTTGACTCGATAGTCCAACGCTTTCATTTCAATCTGTTGCAGAGTTGGCCATCACTGAACTTGTGTATTTCATTGAAACTCATGATCATGAACCCGTATCTATCTCTAAAAATGACTGCCCTTGTAGAGTCTATGACGGTGAAATCATGCTTGAACTCAAATCCAGTAGCCTCCCATCGAGGTTTGGTGAGGTTTAGCTGCGTCTGGTAACTCTCAATTCCCAGTTGGAAGTCTTCTACACGTTGTCTGATAACCAAGTTTCTGGTCCATAGATTAACAGCGTAGTTAGAATCTTTTTGTCTGTGCCCACGGTGATAGGTGGTTTAGTGACCTTGATGATTTAAACAAAGTACAGATCTACAATGTAACTAGGGTAATGTATTTGATAGTCTTTCTGCTATGACGTATTCTTTGAGATCAGCGCGACGAAGGACTATCTTCTTCATGTAGTTGTACCCATACATTGAAAAGACTTTGATTCGAACGACACTTAAGATACACATATGAGTCCTTACTGCTCGACGATCTCCTTCAGATGAGAATCGGTCAATGTAGAATCGTTGGTCTTGAATCCACATGAGAGATACCATACATAGCTGCGATGTCATACTTGCACTCCGCTTCAATCAAGAACTGATCAGGCACCAGTTGCTCCAAGCCGACATCAGGATAATATGTTGCCTTCATCTTCGAGATTGACAAGGCGATCTGCCAACCTTGCAACCATATCGTAGATACTTCAGGTCTTTGTTGAAGAAGAAGTCCGGTTGAATGGTTACATGGCCTGGTTCACCACCCAGTGGAAGTGGCTTGCTGATGTTGTACCTGAGGATTGTATCATCCACTTGATCGGTGAGAAGTTTGTGGCACTCTTCCATTTGGAATTGGAGATGAATCACGTCAGGATGAAACGCTTTAACGATTTCGAATGCTGGGCCTTCCAGGTCTTGTAGTGTCAGGTGAGTGATTCCTTGTCGTTTGCAGTACCAATCCATAAACATCGCCATATCCCCGGTTTGAGCAAGTAGGGAGTTCTCTTGTGGAGGTGCATATGTCGACTTCAGAGCAGAGGCCCAGTTGTTTGTTGGCATAGTCAGATCAGATGATGGAATAGTCCAAGCAGGTTCTGGAGTGGCCGGTCTGTCTTCAGTGAGAGGTTTCCACCAGCTCTGCCTCAAGTTGACTGTAGGAATATGATCACGTCCTACCTCATCACCACTAGAATATGCTTGTTCATCTGCAGTGGTTTCATCATCCATATAAAGATCATCAGGAATCGTTGTGATTGAGGGCTTGATCCGGGTGTCAGTCGTTGTCCAAGCAGAGTATTCAGCTGAAGCAGCTGTCTTTGAGGAACTTGGGGCCGCGGTGCTTGTTGACTGACCTCCCTGATGAGTGGATGAGGACGGAGGTGGTGGAGGAGGAGCTTGGGCAGAATCGGAGGCTCCGGTTGTGCCAGAAGCCCCTGATGCGCCTGACGGTGGTGGAGGAGGAGGTGGTGGTGAAGGTGGAGACCCAGGCGGAGTATTTGGAGAATCTTGCTTACTTTTCTTCTTAGTTTCCTCCTGAGCCTTATCTACATCAAAGTCCTCACTTTCATCACGACGGATGGAGTCCTGCAGTGCTTCATATGCTACTCGGTGGTTAGCATGTCCCTTGTCATAGTTCTCCTCCAACATGCGTTGGAGCAAAATTTCCTTCATGTCAGATGTAGGGAGATCCTTGAAGCGAGCACGAAGAGGAGCTCTCATTGCATGCTTTACTGATGATATAACCACCTCCTTCACTGATTCATTAATCTTTCGGTCAATCTCCTGTGAATCAATAAACTCCACCGTCTGCTCTCTGATCATTTTGGGTAAGTCCATAGTTTCCAACTTATTGATCCTGCTCCCCTGCTTGTCGCTTAGACGTGTTCCAGAGCTTGATTTTCTTCCACTAGATTCGCGATAAACTCTTCAAGTTCACCCATACGCTTGATGAGGATAGGATCTGATGGACCTTGTTGTGGTTGAGGTGGTAGTGGAAGAGTTGTTGTTGTTGTTGCTACAGTTGTGGTTGTGGTGGTTGGCAATGGCCCATGAACATTGGGAGAATCGGGTCTAGGCACGGGACCGATCACCGGTGACGTCATAGGAGGGAAGACAGAGATGTCTTGCTGAATAGTGACAGACACCATTGATTCAGCTTCGGTGTCTGCCGTTGTCTTCTCATTGTCAGCCTCAGACGGTTTGTCATTCAAGAATTGATCACCAAAGCTAAAGTCTTTGGCGAGATGTTGTAGAGAAGACAACGTCCCTGTGGAGCTGACAGGTTCTTCTGGTATCACCTGTTCATCAACCGTTAGCTTCAGATTCTCCTGTACATCAGGGTATGCCGCGGCTGTGAACCCTTCATCCATATGTTCAGGTTGTGGTTGACTGGAGGGATCAGTGATCTCAACATCCGAGTGTTCAAGGTTTGGTCAGCGAGAACACTAGTGAGTTGGAACGGTTGGGATTCAGCACATCATTCAGGTTTGGTCAGCCTGGCCTTCATCTGCGGTTCTTCAGGTCTGACAGCCTGGCCTTGTCTTGAGCCCCACTTCTAACCACTGAAGGCATTTCTTCATCAGATTCAGTGTCACTGCTAGACAATCCAAGCTCGGCATATAAGGAAGTGGAGTCTTCACGACCTGCTGTTTCAGTTGGAACGTAAGAACATCTCTGAAATATGTATTGTTCATCCGGGCTCTTCTTCTTTGGAGTCTGAAGGTGTAGAAGAACTTGAGCAGCTTGTTCTTCACCTACTTTCTCCTTCCCCTTTCCCGGCACCTCTGGCATTGGTTGAAGTTTCCCAGTATCAGGTTCCCTGAATACCACAGGGGGAAGAGGACCCCTTCGAGTAGGGTAAGCATCCGTTAGGCTCTCTTCTAGAACCTTTTGCAGTATCGCCTCCTCCGTGTCTTCAAGGTTGGGTTTAGCAGCAGGAACCCCTTCATCAACGAATTCATCTACCAACTGCTTAGAACTCTTAACAGTTCTCTTCTTAACTACTTTCCCGCCTTAGCACGTTTGGCTAGTGGTGGGGCCTCTGACGACTCAGATACCGGCTTGCGCTTATTCTCCTGAGGTTTGGTCGGTGCTGGTTTAGGCTTCTTAGATGTAGCTTTGGGTTCGGTAGGCTTTGATTGCTTGGTTGGTTTTGGTTCGGTTTGTTTTGCTGGCTTTGCTGGTTGGGTGCTGGCGAATCAGGTCCTCACTTCTTTCACCCGCGAGGTATCGTGATGCTTTAAAGCTTTTTCCAGATAAGCATCATAATAATCAGCTCCTCGAATGACATCATTGATGAGTTCATTTGGTATAGTCATCCCGAAGACTTCCCGTTTGGTCCCCTTAGCGCTGAACTTGAGATTACATAGTACAGGTTCCTCAGTGGGCAGATGGAGTAGGGACTCAGGTCTTGGGTGGAAGTTGTGTAGCCGTTGCAAGTGAAATATTATCAACTTAGTGAACCGGATACTTGGGATCAGAATGATAATCGCTTTCTTCTTTCCTTGAGCTTGTTGTGCCAGATTCCTCTTGTCTTCTGTGAAGATTGTGGATAGACTAAGTAAATTCTTCCCACATCCTTTCAGCATAATCAATGTGAGCAGTTAACACACATAGAGGATCAGTAGCCTAGGGCTCTGGGCTTTTATATCTGAAGATTTTCCCGTAAGGCACAGATTTGATGATTGTTGCGTGTGGCCCTCCTGGTTGGAACATGTGTTAAGTGGTTGGAACATTTGTCAAGTTATGATTCTCTTCGGATAACCAACTCAATGGACAAGCTTGATCGCGTATAGGAGTCGAAGGAGGAGAAAAAGCCTGGTTTTTATTGACTGGCGTGATTTGAAGAGCGTCTCTGAGTGTGTCTTGAGTGAGATCAAACCATTGCTCGTCCAGTTGACACTTATAACTCCCAGCTTTACTGTCAAAACAAATAGTATCCCAGAATTGTTGAATATAGATAGCCGGTATTGTTGATGACGCTGTAAAAGCTCTGAAGAAATTTGTTTGCTTGAGAATGTCCCAGCAATCTGAAATTAGGCTGGGTTGAGATTTTTCTTCATTCAGATAGCAGTTGCTTTTCCCAATTGGCACCCAGCGAATGCGTGGTAAGATCTGTTCATCTGTACGGACGGGTGGTGCCATTGCGGGTGCATGTTCAGCATCAGTCATTGTATCTGCACAGTTACAATCACAGAGGAAATAACATGCAGATTGATCTTGTTAGATGTCAACTGATGCACAGATGTTAAGCACGTATGCACAAGATCCAAGATAAAGGACTCTTAGATCATGTTATAGTGTTAATCAGTGAGATTGGTCAACTCTTGAGTTAACGGATGTTAACTCATCAAAGAGAGGACAAGACACACCGAATTAACCACAAGATTCAATGGCAATTAACAAACCATGCAGGATACAGGCAATGGATAAGGCACTCTAGTCAAACAACAATCTTCAACAACTTCAAGACCAAAACGCAATGATATTTGAATAATACATACTCAAAACGCAGTCACAATCAAACAACAAGCAAAACGCAGTATAAGCAAAACGCAATGCAACAAAACGCAATGATTATTTTATTAGAAACCTAGTCAAAACGCAGTATAAGCAAAACGCAATCACACCAATCGCACTAGGCAAAACGCAACAAGCAAAACGCAAGCACTATTATATTTAAAATAAGCAAAACGCAACCATTTAAGAAATTTTCGAAATAGAGGTTTTACTATTTAAATATTTTAAGTGTCTTCTATACAAAACGCAATGACTGCGTTTTGTTCCTGTCAATATTTAATACTCAAAACGCAATAGCATATCAGAGGACAAAACGCAACAAGGATCATGCAGACAAAACGCAATCAAGAATTCTACAAGCAAAACGCAACCAAGTTTTCCGTATCAAATCGCAACCAACAACAGTCGAGCAAAACGCAACGAAGAATATCTAAGCAAAACGCAACCAAGAATGCTTGAATACGCAGATTCTAACTTTCATTTCGAGACTCCCTACGCATAACACACATACGAGATACACCATTTTTAAACTTACAAGACAGCACCACAACCACATTTAACCTTAAACGCATCATATAATTGAAATTTGACTCAAAAAGTCAAGCACAATATGAAAATCGTTAGGACCATAAAATTAGTGACGGGGGATTCAGTTCAGGCAACCACGAAGCATCATCTAATTACTCTAATGCTAACCCAACAGTTAAGATTCAATTACAAGCACTAACCATGATTTATATGATGGATTCTCCCGAATACCCTAAGAACACGATGATTTAATGCGATTCAGGACAAGATATTCAAGATAAAGTATATTAAAATGATAATAAACACTAATCAAGCCATACCTAACCAAGAAATCACACAAATAATCACTAGAGAGGCAAATCGCAAGTGGTTGAGTTTTGTGATGAGAGAGAGACTTTGACTAGGTTTTCTTTGGAGGTTTGACTTGATTTTGATAACTTTGACCAAGTCAAAACGCAAGAAGTATTTATACCTAGGTTCAACTTTATGAAAATGACAGTTTTGGCCCCTCAATTTCTACTTTCTTTTCACTTTAAGGTTTAGGTGTTACAAAGGGATTATTTGAGATTCATAATTGCCACAAACGGTCTTTAGCACTTTACGGGTCTAGGAGACAAATAACACTTAGCACACAATATCCTAAACTTGCATATAGTTGACACATTTGGTCTTTTGAGTTAACACAAGGTTAACTCCCCCTCAAAAAATAACCCCGTTAGATACAAGACCTTTCACAATTATTTATATGATGCATAAAACATGCCCGTTAGATGTCATAAATTTGAAAAATACTCTCCCCCTCAATCAATGACCCGTTTTCTATTTAAAGAGCTGTAGTCGTTGATTGAGTGTCAAATTTTATGAAAGTCAAGACCGATTGATTTTCAACACTAAGATTAACCCACCATGTGACATCCAAATAATTTTCTAAAGAATCATAGACGGAAAAATTATAAGGATAAAAGAAGACTTCTCTTCCGAATCAAGAAGTAATGCACTGAAGCGTACATTAGATCGAGGATGCACGGATATAAAGTAATCCATGCCCGGGAGAACTTAATCACCCGTTGTTAGGAACAGCCGTCTTTTTGGCGACGATCTTTCCTCATTTTGAAAACCGGGTTGCAGTCTGAAAAGTTTGAACTTCCATTCGAGCTTCATTTAAAGGTCTGTGTCATTATTGAATGACATTTCTAGGTCCGTAAATGTTATCGATAAACCGAAGACATGTCTTGGAAAAGTTTTTTTTTTAGTTTTATATTTTTGTATTTTCTTTTTGATGAAGAACATGTACATATTTACATAGGATACTTGAAGCAAATACGTTACTCATCCTTATCATCCTGAAGACGTTTGAGTGTCTCTGGCTTCATACTCTTCATGCCAAGCCGCGGGAGAATGAATTCAAATCGTTCTCTAGGCAGTGCCTTAGTAAATATATCCGCCAGTTGATACTATGTCCTCACGAAATACAACTCAACCACTCCTTTCTCCACTTGTTCTCTGATGAAATGATGTCGAATGTCGATGTGTTTAGACCTGGAGTGTTGGACGTTGTTGCAGCATAGAGCTATGGCACTCTTGTTGTCACAATACAGAGGGATGTGATTGTATGCAAAGCCATAATCCGATAATTGAGACCGCATCCATAGGATTTGGGCACAGCAACCAGACATCGCGATGTATTCAGCCTCTGTAGACGAGATGGACGTGCTAGTTTGTTTCTTTGATGACCAGCTAACTAACTTATCACCAAGGAACTGAGCACTACCAGATGTGCTTCTTCGAGTGTCTTGACAACCTGCATGATCTGCGTCTGCGTATGCTGTTAGTGCCATGGCGGTGTCTTTCGGATACCAAAGACCCATATTTATGGATCCTTGGAGATACCGAAAGACCCGTTTAACTGCTTCAAGGTGCTTTTTAGTGGGCTTAGATTGATATCTAGCACACATGCACACAGCAAAAACAAGGTCAGGTCTACTGGCTGTGAGATACATCAGGGATCCAATCATACTGCGATATTGGGTCTGGTCAACAGGGATCCCTGAGAGGTCCTCATCCAGTTTTGTTCGCTCCACCATGGGAGTGTCAACAGGGTCACTTTTATGAAGATCAAATTTCTTTAAAATCTCATTAGCGTATTTAGATTGATTTATGAAAATGCCTCTAGGATTCTGAGAAATTTGTAAGCCTAAGAAAAAGGATATTTGACCCATCATCGACATTTGAAATTTAGAGCTCATTTCATTAGAAAAACGGTCACAGTCTTTGGGGTCGGTCGAGGCAAATATGATATCATCAACATATATTTGAACATGAAGAGTGTGTTTGCCTGTTTTCCGAATGAACAAGGTTGGATCGACTACACCCTTGGAGAATCCTTGTGCCAGAAGAAACTTCGACAAAGTGTCATACCACGCCCGGGGTGCCTGCTTTAACCCGTAAAGAGCTTTCTTCAGACGGTAGACATGATGTGGACGATCTGGGTCAACGAAGCCTTCTGGTTGGCTCACATAGACTTCTTCTTTAAGCTCGCCATTTAAGAATGCAGTTTTCACGTCCATTTGATAAACTGTCATGTTTTTGCTGGCAGCATTGGCAAGAAATATTCTGATAGCTTCAAGTCTGGCGACCGGGGCGAAGGATTCTTCAAAATCAAGACCTTCTTCTTGACGATATCCTTTCGCTACAAGACGTGCCTTGTTTTTCAACACGTCACCATACTCGTCAAGTTTCACCTTATAAATCCACTTGAGAGCAATAATCATTGCACAGTCTGGAGGTGGCACTAATTCCCATACGTCCAGTCGATCAAATTCATGGATTTCATCTTGCATGGCTTGAAACCAGCAGTCTTCAGTAACAGCAGATTTGAAGTTTTTTGGTTCGACTTTGGACAGTACTGAATTGTAGAAGCACCACAGAGCATCTGTAGCAAGCTGTTTCCGAGTGGATACCGGTCGAGAAGGGTTCCCAATAATATTATCAAGAGGATGAGAGTCGGTCTATTTGCGGAGATGTTCATGACGTTGAGTGGATTGGTTGGGTGTAGGAATCGTGAGAGTCCCAGAAGATTTACTTCAAAAGAATGCTCAGTTGCAACACCGTGATGTACCAAAGATGATTGATAAGCCGGGGATGATAATGAATGACTGCCTGATGGTTCAACCAATTTTTGATGAATATTTTGAGACTCCCACGGGTGATCATCAAATGCCTCCTGTCCCCGCAATTCTCCAAGTCTTTATTGGTGGGAGGTACATATGGAGTAGCGGGAGCAGAATTAGGTACGAGCCCTGAACTTATAGGTCCAAGAGTCAAAAGGTTGTGATTGGGTCCTAAACTGGAGTTTACAGGAGCCGTTTGCTCAGTCAGCTCATCGAATGTAACGTGAATAGTTTCCATTATTTGTCGGGCCCGTTTGTTGTAGATTTTGTAACCCTTCCTGTTTGGTGCATAACCAACAAAGAACCCAATATCTGCTTTAGCTTTCAGTTTTCCAATATCTTCGCTGTCGTTTGTTGGGTAGCAAAGAGCCCCAAATATCCGTAGGAAAGAGAGATCCGGCTTCTTGTCATGCACTAGTTCATATGGGGTTTTGTTGTGAAGAGTATGTATAAGGGATCGGTTTTTGGTGTAACGGGCAGTAGCCACAACTTCTGCCCAAAGAAACAAGGGAGCCTTGGAGAATATCAGCATTGTCCGAGCAACTTCAACAAGGGTGCGATTCTGTTGTTCAACAACGCCATTCTGCTGAGGAGTTCTCAAAACGGTCTTCTCGTGGGTAATGCCAACGCTTTCATAGAAATCTGTCAAATCTTTATTAACGAATTCGGTGCCATTATCAGTCCGCATGAACTGGACAGTTTTGTTGAGACCGACTTGAAGTTGTTTTAACAGATTGATTACAAAAACGGGAGTCTCATCCTTGGATCTCAAAAACTTCACCCATGGTAACCTGAGTAGTTCACGACTTATTAACCAAAATATATTTCTTCCCATTTATACTTTGCACTCTTAGCGGTCCACATAAATCCATGTGAAGGGTGTGTAAAACTTCCGTAATGGTGTTAATCGTCTTGGGCTTGTGGGTAGCTTCCTGCTCTTTCCAAATTGACATGCCGAACACAAATGATCCTTTTCAAACTTCAACCGAGGTAAACCTCTAACAATATCTTTACGAGCTAGATCATTGAGAGTGTCAAAGTTTAAGTGATTCAGGCGACGATGCCATAACCAAGATTTGTTCTTGGAGGCTTTAGACAGTAAGCAAATGAGAGAGAACCTCATCATATCTTCAACAGAAATGGTATATAAGTTCGTACCATGACTTCCTTTAATAAGGTCGACACCATCTAAGTCTCGGACAAAGCATGTGTGCTTTCTAAAGGCAACTTCAAGATCTGAATCACAAAATTGACCGACAGAGAAAAGGTTGTGTTCAAGTCCCTCTACAACATGTATACCCTGAAATTACACACTGCACCCAAATGACATAATCCCCATAATCCCATAATTGCACAAAAATGGTCTTTTCCGAATCATACAATCCCAATAAACTTTTTCACGAAATTCCTGAGCCGTGAGCGATCTCCAGTCATATGTTTTGAGCAGCCTGAGTCCAAATACCAAAGAACGATCTATACAACCTTAGATAAGATTGATGCATTAGATGGACCAGCTTATGGATTTGCTGACCCGACTGAGGACAAGTTGGCCATGAATATAGACTGAGCAGTCAGTTCATCATCAACATGTGAGTCAAAAGCGTCATATTCATCTGCCTGGAAGATGTTATCCTCATTCAAAGCTAAGTCTTGGACTGGTTGATTATCCATATCTGCATCAAAGGTGTTGCCCTGTTCACCAGCCAAAAAGAGTAGTTCCTCTCATCCAAAACTACAAACCATTCTCTTGGAGCTTAGCATCAGGCAGCATCTTGGTCCCTTGAAAAAAATCCAGAATTCTGTGGATGCTTTGGCTGAGTATAGTTCCTTGCAATATGCCTAAATCCATTACAATTATAACACTTGACTGGTTTCCCTTGACCTGCATTGGCATTCCCAGCTCTATTTTGTGCACCCCCATTTCCTGCTGTACCATTTCCCCGAGCAAAATACCTCTGATTCTGATTCTGTCGCCCTTGAACATTCTGAACAACAACCCGACCATCTTGAATAGTTGCTTGATTTTGGGTGTTAGATGAGGTTCGAAGTTGATTGTTGGTCTAAGGAAGCGTTGCTCTGAAGGATTAGGCAAGGAGTGCCATTTATTTGGTTAGGTTGTCAAGTATTTCATCAGTTTGGGTGTATCAGACATCAATTTGTGATGTTTCAGGGAACTTTGAAATTGTGGTGAATGAGGGTTTGTTAATGAAGAAGGATATTAATGAGACTAGACATGTGATGATGGCATGAGGTTTTAGACCGTTTGACACAAATGCAGTTTATCATTCGTAACAGGAGTGGAGTCTCTTAATAATCAGCGATCTTGTGCAGCATGCTTTCTCTTTGTTTTAAGTATGCATACTCTGTTTCGTGATTGTCCTCTTTTCGACCTTTGTTGATTTTAAACGGCTGTCACGAACCCTATACTAATTCATGTAGATGTGGTTCACGAACTGGAGTTCAAAAAGGACAAAATTCCAAGGACCACGAGCAAAGACCCGAAGAACATTCAAGAATGCTATGTTTAAGATTTTTGTAAAAGGATGTGACCTCCTTTAGGGGAAGATTGTTAGGAATCGAGAAACGACTCGGTCACTCCTAAAAATATGTAGCTCGTAGGTCTTAGATGCTTTTTGGAACATTAGTAAACTAGTTAGTCCAAATCCTATGGAAAGCCTATGGAAGCTAAGGCCCAACAACCGGTCCTATTTGAGTAATAAAATACCACTCTGTCCACACATGGAGAGGGTGTTGTTTGGTTTTATTTCTCACACACTCATTAATCTAATATTCTCTCTTTCTTTCTCTCACTAGAAACCTTCCTTCCATCTCTTTCTCTCTCTAGTTTCTTATTGATTGGTTAAGTGGTTAGATAAATCACATATTCTACACGGTCTTCGCATGGATTTACCTTCTAGATATTTGTCGAAATTCATAGATCAATCCAAGCTTTAAAATACAGTATATTTTAAAAATCTTGAGTGACCTCGGCTTTTGATACCAATTGTGAAAACTAGAATGATGGTTGAATAGTTTACAAGTTAATTGACGTTTTAAAATTTTACTTCTAAATTTTTTAGATTTGAGTATATGCTCAATCAATCAACAATATGAACCAATCAATATAACTATCTACTTGTAATAATAATACGAATAATAAATGAGAAACACAAGCAATATAAATAGATAAGGTAAAGAACGATCAAAACAAGACACCAAATTTATATGAATCGGACTACGAATGCTCATTCTTTGCCCTACTCCACTTCCCGAGTATCCGACTCGAGATTTCACTATGTCAACAAGCTCCCTTTAGGCAGAGAAAATCGTTTACACGTCGCTTACATTGTTTTCCGAAACTAAGCTAAATGTTGAGTCCTAATCTTAGCTAGAACCAATCTACCACTTTACAAAATGTCAGAACCTCATGGTCACTTCTACTTCATTACTTGGTACACGGATTAAACTAGAAAAGAGATGGAAGATATGAAGAAGTTTATAGAGAAGTTAGAGAGAGAAACAAGAGTGAGAAAGAAAAGAATGGTTGATTTTACTTGCAAGTGAAAATTACAAATGTACCAAACAACCTCTCCATCCGTGAAAAGTGTATTTGATAGATTAACCAAAGCTTACATGCCTTGGAATTTCTACGGATCGGGCTCGGGATTACTTGGGCTTACGCCTGATACACGTGACTAATTAGCTTACATAAACGAGCCCGTTTACCCGTTCTAGCCTATTACAACGTTACATAATTAAGTGATCGAGACCTAATATTCTTAATGAACGAACTTCCTTGTTCGACTCAATATTTGAGGCTAACAATCTCCCCCAAAGTGAGTTCATTGTGACACTCCTTCGTGAGATCAATGAGATTGCTTTTGTCATTAAGCTCTTGTGATCTTTGTCTCTGTCTACGTTGTAGGCTTGTTCCTTCATGCTATGTGATCTTTGATCTTGAGCCTTTATCATTTTCTTTTGACTTCGTCTTTATGTTCGAGATCTTTAAATCTTTATCCTTCAGTCTTGATCGTCCTTGCCACCTTGCGATCTTGTGTCTTGACCAACATGCTCATACTTTGCATCGTCTTGAAAGCTTGCTAACAATCTCCCTTGATAGACTTGATATCTTAAAGGAAGATCTTGTATATCAGAGTTTGTGGAAGTCTTTGTCTTTGAATCTTGAGCTTTCTTGATTCTTCAATCTTGATGCTTATAGTATGTCTTTGTAGTTTGAGCATGAGCATGTGGTAATGAATCCGACTTTAGCTGGAATGGGATACCGCCACCACCATATAACCTGCAAGTTTATGTTAGTGCTAATCGACAGATATGGACGAGAGTGTCTTTGTTACTTCATCGAATAAGGTTGCAATAACCACGGTTCCTCGTTAATCAGTATAAATACTGCCTGTGATCAGATAGAATTCAAATGAATCTTCTTGACAGGGTTTCGCAGCTGCACTAGCTGTTCTCATTGCCAAAACGTCTCAAAGCAGACAACACGGTAAGAGTGAATTAGATAGTTACTATCTTTCTGATTAAACCGTCAATTCATTTACTGGAACAAGTTTGATTCACATAGAATCGCACCATCATTTCTTTCCAGTTGACACAAGTTTGATTCATATAGAATCTCACAAGTCACCTACCAAGAGCTTGTATGATGTTGCTTCAGTAGGATTTCCACATCTTCATGTGAAACTTAAGTATCACTCGGATGTTCTGGCAGAATCACAAGGATAATGTGTAGGACTCTTATTAACAACTTGTGAACTTAATGATGTTCAACAAGTGTTTGTAATGGAATGTATCCTAATGAGATTTATTTATTGATCTCTTGGCTCTAGACCCGATTAGTGCGTTTTAGTTTTAGTACTCGGAGGCTAGAGCAGACTGCCACCTATTCAATACCAGCTAACTCGGAAGTAAAAAGTCAATAGAAGTCCGTGTGTATCCTCCTGACACATGAGATAAGTTTCTGTTGAGAGAAAATCCCAAATGGTTAGGAAGGGTTGTGCATTGCATCACTGGGTCCATGATGTCGTCTTCAATATCAGAATTCATCTATGTGAAAACCGATAGATTATGTATTGACCTGATTTCTGCCTAAAGTTGTGTGGAGGGCTTCTTTCTTTTCACCCTTTATCCATACATTTCTTTTTAATTCTTCAACCCTTTCAATGCTTACCAAGACGTCATTACTAACACCTTGTTGTGATTGTTCCAGTGTTATCTCAATCTTAGTCGGCATTATTCCCTATACTCATTTATCTCCAATCATACCTAAGGACTACTATTTCTAATTATAGAGTGTCCTTGGGTAGATGCCTCCGGTTCTGGCTAGATCATATGACTAATGCCTAACCTAACCACCTTATGACTTCAGAATTGTCGTGAATTAAGATGTTGTTGGGTATAAGATCGTAACCATAAAACCTTTTCTAAAGAGTAACAAGCACTTTTGAGTCGATTAGATCACTTATTATTTTCACATCACATTTTTTAAAATACATTACTCCCCTTAATTTTAAATACTACATCACTTAGTTTTTGAAATAACCATGATGATTAAAATTTGTCTTGAAAATTTTGTAGGAAAACTTTATTTTTAACATGAATTATATGAAACATTAACTTGCTCCCCCTCGATTTTACATATGCTAGACACCAAAAACAATGATACCAAGTTATAAAATAAATATAAAATTAAGGGTTAGCATTGTTGAGCACACAATTTTGAAAGATTATGAATTGTCATTGAAGAATTCTTGAAATATTGTGCTCAACCACTTAATCATCTTATAACATACAATTTATTGAGTAGTCATTATTATTATGTATTTGTTATTGAGACTTTTTTTTCAAGTGTGATACTAAGAATTGTCATTGCGAATGAGTATCCCAACAAAATTAAAACATTATTTTTCGAAAAGCTCCCCCTTAAACATTGACTCATTTTAAGAATGACACCAATTGTAAAAGAATTGTCTTGTAAAACTTTATGAGGGATGAAGTGTTGAATACATAATTTTGAAAGATTATGAATCGTCAGTGAGAAATTCTTGAAAAATTGTGTTCAACTTTTTGAAAAACAAAATGTTAGAAGACTTCTCTTCTAACTTTAAGGATAAGCGCACTGAAACGTACACTCTCCTATGTCGTTCGGGTTTGAGTCACAATCTGAGAGCAATTACAAGTCATAAAGAAAATTAGAAATGACATGTTTTAAAAACATTTGAAACTCTATTTCGAAACTTCAACTACCCGCCCGTGTTTAGATGTAATCAACATTTTCTAAGGTTACGTAAATGTTATCGATTCCAAGAGACAGTCGAGAAAGAATATATTTATGAAAACATTTTCCTGATTTTTGATTTTGTATTTTTTCTTTTTGAAATTTTAATATTTTTGTATTTTTCTGTTTCAAACATATGTACCTTGATGGTGATGGAATATCAAGCATATACATTTGTCAGAACCTCTAATAATTGTTGGAGTCAAACATCCATACCATTCACTGAGAAATTACTAAAACTTTGATCCCTACTTGAATAAGAATCTTGCTTACTTTAAAAGGCTTAGTATGTTTTGAATAAATCCAAGACATCTATGGTAGAAACTTTGATTGAATATATCAAAGACTATACGGAATCTAGTCTATGATACTAAGAAGAACAAGCAATAAAACAATAATGAACAAGATTGTATAATACCAAATATTAATCCTCAATATATTAATACGAACACTCTTGATAGTGTTAGGGTTATACAAAACCTTAAAGCTATATATGACTAAATATGAAGAATGAGAGATATGAACTACATGCCCTGGGGTCTCCTTTTATACTCCCAAAGGAACCCTAATGGGCTTACAACGCCTTTCTAACCTCATTACATATCTTTTCCTAAAATATCTCATACATACTCCTTTTTTAGCAGTACTAAAACAGATTAACAGTACTAACTAAGTGTAACAGCAAAAACTCTTCTAGCAGTAGTAACATTTTGTACTGGCAGTACTAATATTACACTACCAGTAGTAATGACTTAGAACTTTTTCTTCAATCTTGAGCAGCAGCAGAAACTCCAACCAGCAGTTGTAACTTAAACCAGCAGTAGTAACAGTTAAGAATCTTTTTATTCCCAACAATCCTCCCCTAAACTTGATATTCATCATTATATTATCAATTTTCTTAAATAAAATCTTCTTGAACCTCAGGAGGATGTATCCAAACATTTTTATACTTCTTGTACTGTGACTTGATAAATCTGAGGAGCTCAAATGCCATTTCACATTCATGATCAACTTCTAGCCTCCTACTCAACATTCTTGAAAGCATTTCTTGTGTAAGAGGATATTTCTTTTCTACCAGCATGTGAATTGTAATTCCAGTATCCATCAATAATAAATGTACTCCACATGAATCATATAACCTCCAGCTTATCAATGTGTAGTCCTGTTGAGCTTTCCAGATTTCATCTTCCTTACTTGGTTCAAATAAAGTGATGAAATCTCCCCAAAGTAATCTGTCATATCCTTCTGGGCTTGTTGACTCAAATCTTTCCTTTACCAACATGTATAGATCTAACACATCTTGTCTATCAAAATCATCAAGCATTGCACTGAATATCTTGTAATATTTAGTACTTCCATCAGCCTTGATGATATGATAATACATCTTGTCTTCTACTAGAATGTGTGTCTTCCAGTCAACTATTGGATATTTTGTAGCTAAAGATTCAATATTGACAGCACTATCATCACCTGGAACTATCTCTAAACAAGCTTTAAGCTCTGCCTTCTCAGCATCATCCTCTATCTTCTGTCTCTTGGCACTTTCTTTACTAGGCCTTTCACCTGCTTTTTTCTTACTAACTGCTTTCTTTCTACTGCTTTCAGTATCCATAGGAACAAAATCATTTACCTGTTTGTAAGCTTTGTCAAACATTTGCTTGATTGCATCAAAGCTTTTACCCTTGAAATTCTTGTCCTTGTATCCTATCATATGCTTCATGTAGATACACATTTTCTTTCTTTGTTCTGCTTTGGTAGGTGGTTTGTTCCTTTGCTCTTTAGCTCTTTTTGCAGCAAAGAATTTCTTTCTAGCTGCAATAATTTCCATTAGCAGTCTAGCTCTCTCTTCAACAGACATCTGTTCTCTCTCTTCTGCTTGAAGCCTTTCAGCTAATTGAGCATCAGCATCTATTCTTGCTTCAATGGAATCCCATTCTTTAATCAATGCAGCATTACTAGCTTCTTCTTCTCTTTCTCTTTCAAGCCTGACTTCTTCATCTAACTTTGCTTGAAGTCTTTAAGCTACATCAGCATCATATTCAATTTGATCTTTGCCTTTCACTTTCACTGGTTTCTTAGGCTCTTGCATGATCCATTTTCCTTTATCTTTAGGATCAAGTTGTTGTTGAGGTGGTACTATTTGTCTTGTAGTAGTCTCACTAGCTTCTTTTATAATCACTCCTCTTGTTAGTCTTGTAGCAGTCTCACTAGATACCCCTTTTTTCCTTTGATTTTTCTTTTGATTTCACACTTCTCATTTTCATAAGGGTCTGAGCAATTATGAGATCTTCATCTTCAATAAAAGTTGTTGTTGTTGGAGGAGTACTTGGTTCAGCAGTACTAACAGATACACCAGCAGTAGCAACTGGTGCACTGGCAGTAATAACAGGTTCATCAGTAGTAATATTAATATTGCAGTAGTAATTGATGTACTAGCAGTATTAATTTTAGTATCATGACCATACCTCCCCTGAGTCTCTGCATCCTCTTGAAACCATGAAATCCCTTCATCTTGGTCAATTTCATTCCTCCTCTATTTGGATGCATCCTTCTGATCACCCAAACTCTTTTCAGGAGAAGACTCTATCTTGACTTTGAATAACCTCCTCTTGAGTTGTGGAGTTCTTGACTTTTTCTTCTTTTCCAACTTCTTGACTCTCTTCTTTAGATTACTAATTTCCAAATCCTGAGCAGTCTTTATATTTTTCAAGGCAAGAACTCTTTTAGACAATTTTGTACAAATTTCCATCAATTCATTTAGTTTCATACTGTCCTCCCCACTTCCAAGTATGTTAACTCTTGAGAGAGGTGGATCATTGGACTGTTTAGACAACCTCTCAAACCTAGTATGAGCAGGTTTGTCCCCCAATATGGTATCTTGGCGCCTGGGACCACTACCTGAACCAGTCCCCTGAGGAATAGGCTCATTAAGTATTGCCATGGATTAGGTCCTAATAATGTTACCATTGCCCTGCTCTGCATCTAAGCTAATGAAGCAGTAGTGGCAAGCTTCCTTACTGTCTCCCCTCTCTCATGGACAGTCTCATCTACTACAGGGTATATGTATCCCCACTAGACTGAGATATCTCATAGGCCTTTCTTTTTAGTTTTTCCTACTTTTTGTAGGTCTTTTGGTTGTGATGATGATGCAACATTAGGGATTTGTTCAACATGAGAGGGTGAAGCAGTAGTAGGTGTGTGTTGGGGTTCAGTGGGTTGTCCTGAACCTTCACCCACATCTACTTGTGATTGTATTAACATAGTAGCAAACAATGGTGTAACTGCTCCTGAAAAACCTTTTCCTTGCCTTCTCATGTTTGCAAACACCTTTTTAGTATGAGAAGGTGTATCATATTCATCATTAAAAATTGGTGTAAGATTTTCAATTTGATTGTTCAAAATAGTTGTAAAAACCTTGGATACATTAAAAACTTTTTAGAATTTGGATCCAAGTTTCTCAACATACCATCAAAAATTAATTTAGAAAAATTAAATTTTTGATTCTTAGCCAAACATATAACTGCAGATGCAATATTTGTACCAAATTCATTCCAAGCAGTTGATAGTGAACTTAAACATTGCAAGATAGTATGTATAAGATACTTCTATTGATCGGAAAAATAAGATTTATAAAAATTAAGTCTATCAGAAAGATTCTCATATCCCATCAACTGAAGGTTTTTAAAAATTTTAGTATTTGTGAGACAAGCAATACCATCCTCATCATTAAATTGAAGATCTCTCCTCATAGATGATTATGATATTACTATAGTCTTACCATTAACTTTGGCACGTATTTGTCTTTCATTATTGACTGTTTTGATCTTTGTAGTAGACCAAAACTGCTCAATATAAGACACATAGATAGTTGGACTTACAGTTAAGGTATATCGGATTGGGTTAACATTCAAAAAGTCCACTATCTCATCAAAATCAGCATTATCTATGGATTTTTTCAAGTAAGCAACCATGTTATGTGAATCAACAAATTTTAGAGCCTCCATGAATGATAATTTTTTGAAGTCGGTGATGAAATTGAGTTTGGGTTTGTAATTGAGAGAGTATTAGAAGATCAATAACGAATATGGTGTGATCGTATGCGCTTAAATAGGTATTAAAGGAAACCTATATGCGAAAAATCCCTTTTATAGACCAAAAATACCCTTAGCAGTTGTAACTTCAACGGTAACCTGGCAGTAGTAAGTAGCCTTGCAGCACTAACTTTTGCCTAGCAATACTAACTTAGCTCAGCAGCATTAATTTTTTGCCTGACAGCACTAACTTTTTACCCAGCAGCATTAAATTTTTGCCTTGCAGCATTAAGTCTTGAGTTACCAGTATAAACCCAAATTTTATCCAAATAGTATTTCTAAACCATTCCAATCATCAATCTACCCAAATAACACCTCAAAGATTAAGCATTCCAATGCTAGCAGTCAAAAATTAAAAACGACTAACATCAAATGCCTTTGTGAGTAAGTCTGCAACATTGTGATCAGTGTGAATCTTGATCACCTGAATTAATCTCTTCTCATATGAATCCTTGATGAAGTGATGTCTAATCTCAATGTGCTTAGTCTTTGAGTAAAATACTGGATTTTTCACATGCAAATAGTACTCTCATTGTCAATGAAAATCTTGGTGTTCATAAAGTTGTATCCATAATCAAGCAATTGATTTTGGATCTATAACACTTGTCCACAGCAATTTGATGCAGCTACATACTATGCTTCAGTAGTAGAGTTGGCAACTACAGTTTGCTTCTTACATTGCCATGAAATCAATTTGCTTCTAAAAAATTGACAACCTTCTATTATGGATTTCCTGTCTAAACTTGCACCATCATAGTCACTGTTAGTATAAGCTTCCAAATCAAATGGTGAGTCCTTAGGATACCAAAGGCCCAATTTAGGTTGACCTTTCAGGTATCTAAAGATTCTTTTCACAACATAAAGATGTGAAACTTTAGGTGTGACTTGAAATCTTGCACAAGCACATATAACAAACATAATATCAGGCCTTGAAGATGTTAAATACATCAATGAGCCAATCATTGATCTATATAAGTGAACATCAACATCTTCAGCATTTTCATCCTTCATCAAAGGCTTTGAAGTCTCTATAGGTGTACTTGTCGTCCTCATAGTTGAAAAACCAAACTTTTTCAAAATTTCATCTACATACTTGTCTTGACTAATGAAAATCCCATCATCTTTCTGTGTCACTTGTAGTCCTAAGAAGAAAG
>BQNB010073704.1:0-32026 GCA_026074375.1 Tanacetum coccineum
TAGTCACTTGTTTCATAATATTTGTTGTTGACTTCAAGGGTATGTTTTCTATTTACCTTTCATGTTCCTTTATTGTGTTTATACGTATGTTAATTGTTTATGCTAAACTAGATCTATATCCGTTGTGTACTCGTAAGAGTTAATGGTTAACTTGATTGTTAGATTCAACAGTTATGGCTATGGTTACAGCGGTTGTTGGTGTAAATGTGACGTATGATCATCCGGCATTGGTTATTGATGGAAAACGCCGAGTGTTGGTTTCAGGGTCTATTCATTATCCTCGTAGTACCCCTGATGTAAGTACCATTATCACATAATGTATATTAGCGTCACTGGTTATCAACGTTCTTTGCAAGTATCGTCATCACCTGGATAGCGTTGCTTGTTATAAAAGTTTTTTGCATATTTATCACACAGAGTAAAAGCACATAATATACACTCATGCATACATTCTTTTTAGACTTAATCTTCAGTTGTATTTTTTTTGTTATTTATTATAATTTATAGTTTGTAGCTTAATTTTAATTGATATTGCAGATGTGGCCTGGGCTTATTCAGAAAGCAAAAGATGGAGGATTAGATGTGATTGAAACTTATGTTTTCTGGAATTTGCATGAACCTGTTAGAAACCAGGTTATTGTTGTTTTTTTTCTAAACTTTTTATGCAACATTATTGAAACATGCTTTATATATGAACATTATTTGGTGGTTAATTTGAGTACCCTTTTTGTGTAATTTGCTAACATAAGTTGGACTTGAACGGTATGACTTTGAAGGAAGAAAAGATTTGGTTACATTTTTGAACTTGGTAGCTGAAGCTGGTCTTTATGCTCATATTCGAATTGGTCCGTATGTTTGTGCTGAATGGAATTACAGGTTAGTTTTAAATTTTAGTTTTTTTTAATTCTTTGATGGTCAGAATGCTTCAAGTTTTGATGTTTTTGCTCATTAATTTGTTTCTGCAAACAGTGGGTTTCCACTTTGGTTACACTTCATACCAGGAATTGTGCTTCGAACAGATAACGAGCCTTTTAAGGTTTATCTATTATTCTCTTGAATTTAGTATAAAAAATGTCCTTGTTTGGTCAACAACTCCTTAACCAAATGCATATACTTCAGGCCGAAATGAAGCGGTTTACAGCCAATGTAGTTAGCCTCTTAAAGGACTTTAATCTTTATGCATCCTAAGGTGGACCAATAATCTTATCACATGTTAGTTTATATACCAATGCATTATGATCCTTATTGTAAAAAAAATTAATTTTACATATAAAAGATTTTTTCTTCTTCTGTTTTTGTGTGTAAATCATGATGACAGATTGAGAACGAATATGGTAACATTGAGAAAGAATATGGTCCCGCTGCACAAAACTACATCAAATGGGCAGCTAGTATGGCGACAGCCTTAAATACAGGTGTACCGTGGGTAATGTGTCAGCAACGCGATGCTCCTGATTCAATGGTAACAGTAATCAAAGAACCGAGTAAACTTTAGTTAATTTCTTGACCGTTTATAATTTTAAAGACGTGTGCCGGCCTTTGTAATGTATTCAGATAAACACTTGCAATGGATTCTACTGCGATGGGTTTACTCCAAATTCTAAAAACAAGCCCGCAATGTGGACTGAGAATTGGACAGGATGGTATTTCTCATTTGGTGGGGCAGTCCCTTATAGACCAGTGGAAGATCTTGCATTTGCAGTGGCACGTTTCTACCAGAGAGGCGGAACGTTTCAAAACTATTATATGGTAAGTATATGGAATATTGTGGATATACATAATACATGTAAACACCTTACACGTCTCAATTTAATTATTTGCAGTATCATGGTGGGAGTAATTTTGGTCGGACTACTGGTGGACCGTTTATTTCAACAAGTTATGATTTTGATGCTCCACTTTATGAATATGGTATGATTTTTTCTAAGGAGTCTTTCAACAAATTTTAAGCATGTTTGGATTTAGAATATATATCATTCGATAATTATGATGTAGGAGTGCCTCGACAACCTAAGTGGGGTCATTTAAAAGATCTACATAAAGCTATAAAGCTTTGTGAAGAGGCATTGGTGGCAACCGATCCAAAAACCACTTCACTTGCTAACAACGTAGAGGTGATATGATCCACCTTTTTTGTGATTATTAAACCAATATAAATTTTCTGTTTAACAAGATGTTCGATTTAGGCTGTTGTGTATAAAACTTCATCAACATGTGCTGCTTTTTTGGCGAATATTGATACACAACACGATGCAACTTTAAGCTACAACGGGAAATCTTATCACTTAGTCTGTCAGCATCTTGCCCGACTGCAACCATGTTGTGTACAACACTGCAAAGGTGTGCTTGAATTTTTTGGTCAATTGTAGAGCGCTTCAAATTTGTTGTCATATTTAAAAAAAAATCTAAACGGCAATCAATAGTTAATAATTTGAGCACTGACAGATAAATTCTATGGCTACTGTCCAAAGTTTTGTACCTGCAAGTGTTGGAGATGAATTCAGTGATTCAAAGGCAATTTCATCAAACTGGAGTTACATTCTTGAACCCATAGGGATATCAAGTAACGATGCATTTAACAGAAGGGGATTATTGGAACAGATTAATACGACAGCTGATCAAAGTGATTATTTATGGTATTCAATAAGGTATGAATAGTTTCTGCTATGATTTTTGAATAGGAGTATATGTGTCAAACATGTACAATCAAAAGAATCAGGTAAAACGAGATCCACTTTTGGACAAAAGTGTTTCGGCCCGTTAATCCTTTTCTCAAAAATTCTAATGGCAAGTTATTCTATTGAAAGGCTTTCATTATGCTTATCTTGCAGCACTCACATCAAAGGTGACGAGCCCTTCCTTAACGATGCGTCTCAAACAACAATTCATGTGAAATCACTTGGTCATGCTTTTCATTTGTTCGTTAATGAACAACTCGAAGGTACAAGATTTTTCATAAAAAAATACAAAAGGGAACTTTTTATAATCTTTCTTAATGAAAATTATTTTTTCTAACTTGTAGGCAGTGCATTTGGCAATGCTAGTAACCCTAAAATTTCTAAGGACATCTCTATCACGCTAAAACATGGAACGAACAAAATAGATCTCTTGAGTCTGACAGTTGAACTTAAGGTTTGACCTTCATAGATTCCACTTTTTTTTATTGGCTAGGTAACAAGTGAATACATTTAGTACTAATCCGATACTTGTAAACAGAACTATGGTGCATTTTTTGATAAAACGGGTGCCGGTATTACTGGTCCAGTGGAGCTTGAGGGATTAAAGAGCGGGTCAATCATTGACCTTTCATCTCAAAGGTGGACATATCAGATTGGACTCAGAAGAGAATCACAAGGACTGGAGACTGGAGGGTCTGCACTTTGGGTTTCGGGGTCGCCTAAAGGTCAACCTTTGACTTGGTACAAGGTAATATCAAAGTTTTCTTTTAACTTTGGAATGACAACATTAAAGAGTATAATACTGAAATAAGAAATTATGTTTAAACAGACGAATTTTGAGGCACCTTCTGGTGATGGTCCACTCGTGATAGATTTCACCGGGATGACAAAAGGTGAGGCATGGGTCAATGGTCAAGGCATCGGGTGTTATTGGCCAGGTTACAATGCTCCAACTGGCGGTTGCTCCAAATGTAGTTATAAAGGACAATATAGCCCTTCAAAATGCCTCAAGAATTGCGGAAAACCATCACAAAAACTGTAAATGAAGTCCTTATTGAACATACTTATTAAAGTTTAAATCTTTTTTTATAACGGGGCTAATCTTGTAGGTACCACGTACCCCGAACATGGTTAAAACCAAGTGGGAACGTACTAGTATTGTTTGAGGAAATAGGTGGGGATCCCAAACTAATCTCATTCAGGACACAAGAGTTAGAAAGTTTGTGTTCCCATGTATCCGAAAATCACCCACTCCCCATAGAGGCTTGGAGTCAAGATAAAAACTCCAAGTCGGAGTCAGAGCCAAGAGTCTCGCTCGAGTGCCCTCATCCTAATCAAGTCATTTCATCGATCAAATTTGCTAGCTTTGGAACTCCTCAAGGAAAATGTGGAAGTTTTAGTCATGGTGAATGCCGGAGCACTAACTCTCAATCCTACAAAAGGTCAAGTCTTTTGTATTTAACCATTTTGTGTGTGTATACATGTTCATTAAAAAAGTTCCGACAAACAAATGCTAAACACTAAACATTACAGGTTTGCATTGGGCTAAGGAGTTGCAGCATTGGAGTCACTACATCCACATTTGGCGACCCTTGTACAAATCAAGTGAAAAGTTTAGGAGTAGAAGCATCATGTGCATGAAAATATTCCACTTAAATCATATAATAAAATTGAGCATATTATCCTTGTCATAGTTGATAATATATTAAATTAGTTGATAATATTAGTGAGTCATAGTTGACTTTTATATTTGGTATGATTATATTATCTTTGTCATGCTTTGTTGTAAATTAGCTGTATGTTTTATCTTTATCTTGGCTCAAGCCTATCTCTTGTATTCTATATATAATGTATGTTTTATGAAGATAATCAAGGACATCAATTAGCCTTCCGGGGCTTTCTATCTTCCAATATGGTATCAGAGCCATTGGTACGATCTTGAGACCTACTCAATCATCAAGCCGCCGCTGCTCTACCACCCCGTCAAATCTCTCCTCCACCGTTTGTGACCATAAACAAACGAACATCCTCTCCAAAAGAATCAAATATCTCTATCTTCATTCTCAAAACCTAACTGTCGACCGTCATGAGCCGCTTCTATCCTCTCAAAAAGGAATCAAATCTCTCTCCATTTCTATTATCAAAACCCTAGTTGTCGGCCACCATGAGCCGCAACTAAATTTAAAAAAAAATCTCTCTATCACCTAACCGTCGGCCGTCATGAGCCGCTTCTATTCTTTCAAAAAAAACTACTTCTATTCTCTCAAAAAAAAAATTGTTATTAAAAAAAATCAATCTGAACCTCTATCAAGTTTCTTCTCAGGATTTCTCTCCGTTTGCAAGTTTAACTCCAGTCGGATCGAAGACCTCCGCTCCAACTGCGGGCGAGTATTAGATGAATATATTAAATTAGTTGATAATATTAGTGAGTCATAGTTGACTCTTATATTTGGTATGATTATATTATCATTGTCATGCTTTGTTGTAAATTAGCTGTAGGTTTTATTTTTATCTTGGCTCAAGTCTATCTCTTGTATCCTATATATACTTATATACTGTATGTTTTATGAAGATAATCAAGGACATCAATTAGCCGGGTTTTCTATCTTCCAACAATTTCTATTATTTAATACATGAATCAAAACATGAAATCATGAATTACAATAACTTTGTCAGTTTGAGATAAACCAACACCAATAGATGTATCTCTAGTTGCAATATGAATTTTCCATTGTTTGCAAACAGTTGAAGTTAAGGATGAAGTTTCATACTTGTCTTCCCAACCCATTATCGACATCACTATCCCTTGATCTCTCCACTTCGCTTTCATACCCTGATTGGTATGTTCTCCGCAGAATATCCCCGACATCATCCGAAAGATTCATGAATTTGTAGCTGAAAGTGGGCATAGGCATCATTCCATGGTAACCGGTAGTTATGGGCTTTATCGTCTACTTTGGTCGCTCAGACTGCTTTCATGTCAATGACAACCAACCCAGAAACAGTCATTTTAACAGTTTTAGTATCATCGGTTCTTTCAACCACCACTTCTGATTTAAATGCGGCCTCTATTAAAACGTGACTAAGTTAACAGTTTTCCTGAAATTTTCCCAACTTCCAAGAATAAAGTTGAACGATCTGGATGTCCATACTTTACGTCTGATAACTGGCTGCAAAGAAAAACAGCATGTCTTTCAGAGTTCTCTACAAAGAGTTTTGGAGATTTTACTATAAGTTGTTCAAGGGACAAAATTGGATTAGAGTTAACAGTTTTGTAAGTTGTTCATGTGTGTTTAATTCTATTTCTTCCATGTTTCTTTTATTACTTTCAACTCATTGTCTTTCTTAAGCTTTTTATATATCAAGTGTTGATGTTACTTTTATTTTTCCAGCTCTATATATAAGGCTTACAGATATGCAACTGATAGAAACATGTTAAGTTTGAATAATGAAATCAACTTGTTAAGCTATTTTGAGTGTTTATACAGGAAGTAGACAATTCTTGATTGTCGTAGTGTGGATCTATTGCTTTATCACTATAAACATCAAGTTTCGGCAATTTGATTAATCTTGGTATTATTTAAGTGCTATACTTGATCCAATCTGATTGTTAGTCTTATTGTTGAGAACTTAAATCGGTTGATCCTAGTCATATCCATTATTTTTTAATTTCCATTCACAATTTTGAGTACCCACAAAGTACCTCTTAATTTCATACTTTGAATCCCATATTTCATATGTATCACCGACTGTTACATGAGTCGGAAAGATAAGAGCAAACACGTACACACGGATACCTCAAACGCGCGCGTAGGTAATTGTATTAAGCGAATGAGCAATGAAAGATGAAGTACAATATAAGCTCCCTCCTCACCTCTATGTCGCTGAGGGCGAAGGGGTCAATACTCATGAGGAGATTGGCTGCAACAAGTCCGGGCCTAATCCCATGATGACTAAACTATTAGCTAAGTAACTGAATTTGAAAGTTTATTTTGTTAAACTAAGATACTCTTTAACCCACTAGTATTGCTACTATACAATAACACCAAGAAGCCGAAAATGTATTGATTCGAAAAAGTATGTAATTGATAATACTGACGCAATCTCAATTAATTCTTTATTACTAGTCACGAAACGTGGAATTAATGAAAACGTATTGTAAATCACTGGATTACAAATATAGTTGAATTCTTCTATTAATTCAATAAATCAAACAAGAGCAAAGAAAAAAAGCCATTACAGAGACGATTTATATCAATTTCACACTGATATAAGCAGAAAGGGTTTATCCGATTAATTCTTTAAACAGCGTCTTCCACCATCAACAATTCGACAATTTCAGTAACCATCAAAGGTTTCAGCTATGAACGAATCACTCTTAGCGGCAACAAACTACCAAAGAATGAGCATTGGATTGCGATGGTGAAGGGCTATGCTATTAAGATATTATACTCACCATGTAGGCATCAACTCATATATATGCTTAAATTATAAAACTCAAAGCGTTCATAGTAACCTTTCTTTCGATTTCTTCGATTGTCGTAGTGTGGATCTAATTAATTCTTTATCTTATCACTATAAAAAGCATCAAGTTTCGCACTTATTTGATTAATCTTGGTATTATTTAAGTGCCTATAAACCTATATAATCCAATCTGATTGTTAAGTCTAATTAGTTGAGAACTATAAATCGAGTTTGATCCTTAAGCCATAATACATATTTTTTTAATTTCCATCATCAATTTTGAGTACGCTGCGCATTACACGAAATGTAGCTGTCTTAATTTCATACTTTGAATCCGCATATTTCATATGTATCAACCGACTGTTACCATGAGTTGCTGAAAGAATAAGAGCAAACGACATACACACGGATACGTCTCAAACGCGAACGCATTAAGTAGGAAATGTATTAAAGCGAATGAGCAATGACAAGATGAAGTACAATATAAAGCTTCCTCCTCATTCCTCTATGTCCTGATTGCTGGCGAAGGTTGCCGATACCATAGGTAGTATTGGGCTGCAACAATCAGGAAAGCCTAATCCCAGTATCGACATAAACTATATAGGGACTAAAGTAATCTGAGATTTGGAAAGTTTATTTGTTAAAGGCTCAAGATAACTCTTTAACCCATTCTATGCTATTGCTACTAATACAAATAAGCACTCAAAACCCTGGAGAAAAATGGTATTGATAAATACTTAAAGACCCAATCATCAATTCATTTAATCAATCAAGTCAAGATTACTGGTATTTTAAGATCGTTTGTAATCACGAGTAAAAATATAGTTGAATCTTTTAATTCAATAAATAAACAAGGCAAACAGAAAAGAGATGCGACATGTACGCAAAACTAAAACAAAAAAATATTTTTTGGTTTATTTATTAATTCTTATCAATTTCAATGATATAAAGAAAATAGGTTTCCATTAATCTTTAAGCAGACTTCAGCTCATCACAGATTAGCAAAATTTAGTGTAAACACAAGGTTCAGCATGAACGAAGCATCTCTTTTAGCGCCTGCACCAAAATAAGTAGAGGGGCATGGATTCATGGTGAAAACAATGCTATTGAGATATTATATTCTCCAATGTGCATCAACTTTCCTTATAAATGCTTAACATTTAATACAACTACGGTTATAAGATAACCAGTTTTTAATAAAACCAGATGTATATGTTTTTAAAAACATCTACGCACAATAAAAATAAAAAAACACTTGAAAAATAAAGGCTAATACAAGGTAATATTTTCAGATGTAGTGAGAAGAACTTAGGAAAATTACATGCATCTCAAAATGCAAAAATATTTGGAAGATATTAGAGTGTCTCAGTATTGATGAAAGTTTAGTTTGCGTTTTACAGATGGGAAGGAAAAGTCACACCATGATTTCCGGGCAAAACATTTTGGAAAAAACAAGAAAAACTACTGGTAAAAATTCTTCAGCAGGCAAAAATAACAAAAATCTCTATATCTCATAACTTTAATAAGGGATTTTTTTTTTTGATTTTTTTGAAATGATGAAAATATTTTAAATCATGAAGCAAAAACTACAACAACTTTATCAAAAAATGGAATGGCTTGATTGGTATTAAACGGATGGATTTTGATGAAACCCCAAACAAGTCCCGAGAGAAGGATGAAAAGAAGAACCATCCTCAAAACCGACGAAGATGGATTTTGATGTTTTCCTTGGTTCCTTTGTAACTCAAAACCTCCCTTTGCCTTCTTTAAATAGGAAACACAAAATCAACTAAAGGATTTTTTTTTATATTTTTTCAACTATCTTGTGGAGATAAAAATCCCTCCAAATTCTCGGGCCAAATCTGATTTCTTGGAGTTCTCGCAAGCAACCCACAGTGTCTCGATCAAGTACAGAAGCACAATACAAGGCTCTAGCTAATGGTACAGCAAAAGCAACATGGGTAAAATCTCTGCTTAAGGAATTAGGCATTTGACAGTCAAGACCCCCAGTTTTATGGTGTGATAACTTAGGGGCGACTTATCTAACAGCCATTCCGGTGTTTCATGCACGTACAAAACACATAGAGTTGGATTTTCACTTTGTAAGAGAGAAGGTAGCAATGGGCGCCTTGATTTTCGATTCACATCCTCTGGTGATCAGATAGCAGATGGACTCACAAAGCCGGAAACTAATTAAGAATATGCCAGAGAAGCTATGACAAAATCTAAACCTTGTTATGGTTAAGATTGAGGGGGAATGTAAACAGGGAACTTAGGGATAAAAATTAGTTTAAATGTTTATTTTTGTATAGACATAAGATCCGATTTAATAGGATCTAATGTTTATCTCTATTATATTTGTATCTATATAATGAATGCTAACCCTATGAGAATAGTAACGGCAAATACAATCTATTTTACTCAAACTAAGTTACTTTTTTACCCAATCCAACAAGCCAAATACACCTTGATACTCTAATAATCTCAATTTATTTGTCACAATCAAGTAACGCGCTTTTAAGATCGTTTGAAGCCATGAGTTAAAATAGCTAAACCTGTAATACGATAAACCAACCGCGCAAAAGAAAAAGACGCCTTGTTCGATGATTAATCAATTGCAGACGATATAAAAAGGGTTTCCTTAGTTCCTTAACAGCTTTTACTATCACTATTCACAATTGTTTAAACATAGGGTTCAGCATGAACCAAGCATCTCTTAGCAGCCCAAAAGAAGAGCATGAATGCATGGTGAAGCAATGCAATGCTATTACCCATGTGCATCAACTCATATATGCTTATATTAGAAACTACGTTATACCATTTTTATAAAACAGTATGTGTATCATGGCTAACAACTATTTTAGGACTACAGGACTTGAAAATTCTTCAAATTATTTTCAAAATGCCAAAGATATTAAAAGTTTAGGTTTCATGTGTGGTTTGATCATCCATTTATACCTTTCTTGTTAGATATAAACATAAAACATACTGTAAATCACTACTTATTATTTTAAAATCTATCTTTTGTCTTATTGTGTAGATTCTATGTATAAGAATAAGAAGTCTTAGAAAATCAAAAGGTATGTTTCATTGACATATAGAAGCATCTTGGCTGTTTTCTTTTTTGAAACGAAGGTAAAGATATGTACATGAATTAGTGCGTACTTTGGTGGTTTTACCAATTGCTTTATTCGCCTATAAATAACTTCACTTTGATCTAAACATTATTCATTTCCATCTTTAAACACCACAAAAAGAAAAGAAAAAAAAACAACACTCACTAGTTATGGGGAACTCACTTATTTTGGTGTCTTTCCTACTCGTATCCATCTCCATTGGCTCAACAACGGTTCGAGCTTATGACGACGGTAAAAAGACTCCGGCACCGGTGCCAGCAGCACCTGTGCCAGCCCCTAAGACATCAGCAGCACCGGTTCCGGCTCCTAAGACACCAGAACCAGAAAAACCTAAGACCCCAGAACCAGAGAAGCCTAAGACACCAGCACCAGAGAAGCCTAAGACCCCAGAACCCGAGCCTAAGACCAAGACACCAGCACCCGCCCCTAAGCCCAAGGCTCCTGAACCAGAGCCCAAGCCTAAGGCTCCAGAACCCACGCCAAAGCCTAAACCAGTCGAGGATGATGAAACTAATTATGATGACTTGACACCCGAACCCCAAACAGGAAGTGAACGAGCTTTTTGTAAATCTAAAGGGCATTGCAACTACAAAACACTCACTTGCCTCAAGGAGTGCCCAGAGAGGAAGCCCAAGAAGAACAAGAAAGGAAAAGGATGTCATATCAATTGTGGTAGCAAGTGTGAAGCTACATGCAAATGTAAGCATGCTAACTTTTCGACGAAAAATTTCCTAGAATTTATATACATCTGTTTAACTAATCACTATTTGAAATCCAATCTTGACAGGGAGGAGGCCGCAATGTAACGGCTATGGCTCACTATGTTATGATCCAAGGTTCGTTGGTGGCGATGGAGTTATGTTCTACTTCCATGGTGGTAAAGGACGTGATTTTGCTCTAGTCTCAGACACCAACCTACAAATTAACGGTCACTTCATTGGAAGCCGACCTAATGGTAGGAAGCGTGACTTCACATGGGTCCAAGCAGTCTCGGTCATGTTCGACGCCCAAAAACTGGTCATTTCAACCAAGAAAATGGCACAATGGGACGACTCAGTTGACGTGCTTCTTGTAAAATGGAACTGTGAAGAAATTTCTGTCCCGTTTGATGGAGACTCAGAATGGAAAACCAACACAGGAGTAAGAGAAGTGGTGATTGAAAGAACCGACGACACTAACACTGTTAAAGTTACTGTTGGTGGATTGGTTGAGATTAACATGAAAGCAGTCCCCGTGACCAAGGCAGATGATAAAGCACACAACTATCAATTACCATCAGATGATGCTTTTGCTCACTTCGAGTTGCAGTTTAAGTTCATGAATCTTTCAGATGACGTTGAGGGTATTTTGGGGAAAACATACCAACCTGGTTACGTGAGCCCGGTGAAGAGAGGGATAGCAATGCCGATAATGGGTGGCGAAGATAAGTATGAAACTCCATCGTTAACCTCAACTCTTTGCAAACAATGCAAGTTTCAGACTACAACGATGGCTACATCTACCGTTGTTGGTTTATCTCAATACTGATAAAGCTATTGCAATTTTATAACTTCATGTTTTGATATATGTATTAAATAAAGGAAATAAACATTCTTGGAAATTTCATTGTTGTTAAATAATAGTATGTTTTTATTTTATGAACAAGTGGCTTATTATCTTATTTTGGTTTTTTCATGCACACGATGCTTCTACTGCTAAACTTTTTTCTACATTTTTACAAGGGTCGCCAAATGTGGATGTCATGACTCCAACACTACAACTCCGTGACCCAACGCAAGCCTGTAATGTTTATTGTTAAGCATTCTTTATTTAGAGCTTTTTAAATGAGCATAAATTTGCACAAAACAAAGGTTAAAGACGAGAATTTACCTTTTGTATGATTGAAAGGGCGTTACTACTCTGGCATTCACCATGACTAAAACTTCCACATTTTCCTTGAGGAGTTCCAAAGCTAGCAAACTTTATTAATGAAATGAATTGATTAGGATGAGGACACTCGAGTGAGACTCTTGGCTCTGACTTTTTGTTTTGACTCCAGGCTTCTAGTGGGAGTGGGTGATTTTGAGATACATGGGAGCACAAACTTTGTCTTGGATAAGAATCTACAACGCAATAGAATGCCCATGTTGACGATCCTTTACTCCGACAGCATCTAGGGTTCCTCGAACAATGTGATATCTCACACCGGGTAAATCCTTAACCCTCCCCCCTCTTACTAAGAGTACGGAATGTTCTTGTGAATTATGACCAATACCAGATATATAAGCAGTGATTTCAAATCCAGAGGTTAATCGTGTTGCAAAAGATATTTGTGTAGGATCACCACCCATTTCCTCAAGCAAGACCCAGACGTTCTGTTAGGGTATATGTCGCACCTGCATATAACGTGGTATCTACAACTTAGGTAGTCGTAGCAGTCCACAGGGTCAAACAAGAGATATTTTATTATTGTGGTGTACACACACAAGAGATACAATTTACAATTACAACGAGGAGGTATTTATAACTGTGAGACCCTAATCCACTTTACTTATTTTACCGATATGGGATTGGGTTTGCCATCCCAACCACTATTAATCCTCACAACTCAACAATCTCCTACTTAGAGGCTGATCACTTCACTGCTCTCTGTCTCAAGTAATCTCTGTAAACTTCAAATCATATTCCCTTCAACAATGATATTGCTCTAACCTTCCTGTACCGTCGAACATACGGAAAACACTGCACTAATCAAACGCAGGGCTAGAAGACTTTTGATGCAAGGTATCCTGAACTAACATCATCAAACTGGGAATAACCTCTCTATCTGAAAAGACACCATCCTCCGTTCATCAGTTATCTCGGAGGCCAGTGGAAGATGTACAAAGCTTCAACTTCTCTGTTGTCGCCACCTTGGTGAGCATATATGCAGGGTTCTTTGCTCTAAGAATCTTCTTCAAAGATAATGTCCATTCACTCACCAATTCTCGGATGTAGTGATATCTTATCTTGATGTGCTTCGTTCGACCATGAAACAATGGATTCTTCGCGAGATGAATATCACTCTGGTTATCACAAAACAGAACGCACTCTATTTGGGTTGTGTCTAACTCTTTAAGAAAATTCTTCAATCATACCAACTCTTTGCCAGCCTCTACAATAGCTATATACTCGGCTCCAGTAGTTGACATAGAGACACACTTATGAATTCTAGACATCCAACTAACTAACTGATGTACCACCCACTATGAAAACATAACCCGTAGTACTCTTGCCCGAATCTAAGCAACCTCTATAGTCTGAATCGGAGAATCCTACTAAGATAACCTCTTTTCTCAGGAAACAGAGAGTAGCATTGGAAGTACCTTTCAAGTAGCGTAGCAGCCACTTGACAGCTTCCCAATGCTCCCTTTCTGGGTTAGACATGAATCTGCTAACAACTCCCACTGCATGAGCTATATTTGGCCTTGTACACACCCTAGCGTACATCACACTACCAACTGCTAAAGCATAAAGAACCTTAGCCATTCTTCGTCTAGAAGCCTCCGTCTTAGGTGCTTGTTTCTTACCGAGCTTAAAATGGTCTCCAAAAGGCTGACATTTAGCCTCTGCATCCTTTATATTGAAATTCTATAAAACCTTCCCTATGTATTTCTCCTGGGATAGCCTTAGAGTACCCTTCGTTTTATCTCTGATGATGCTCATGCCTAGAATATGCTTTGCCGAGCCTAAATCCTTCATCTCGAATTTTTGAGACAGCTGCCTCTTGAGCTTCTTGATTTCTGCCATGTCGGAGCCTGCTACCAACATGTCATCAATATATAACAGTAATATAATAGAGGACAAACCAACTTTCTTCAAGTAACAACAATGATCCATAACACATCTCTTGTATCCTGTCCTCTTCATAAAACTATCAAATTTCAAGTACCATTGTCTCAGTGCTTGCTTTAATCCATACATACTTTTCTTCAACTTGCACACGAGGTTTTCTTCTTTCCTAGCTGACTGAAAACCCTCTAGTTATTTCATGTAGATGTCTTCATCAAGTTCACCATGTAAGAAGGTTGTTTTGACATCTAATTTCTCTAGATGCAAGTCCTTTGCGGCTACAATACTCAAGACTAACTTGATTGTAGTCATCTTCATAACCGGAGAGAAGATCTCATTATAGTCTATCCCATGTTTTTGTTAGAAACCCTTAACCACCAATCGAGCCTTGTACCTTTTGCTGCCATCCTGCTCTTCTTTAATCCTGAACACCCACTTGCTCTGTAATGCCTTCTTTCTTGCTGGTAATATGACTAAGGTCCAAGTCTGGTTCTTTTCAAGTGTACTTATCTCTTCATTTATAGCCTTCTTCCACTGTACGGATTCTTTGCTACTCAAGGCTCTCGAATAAGACTTTGGTTCACCATTCTTTATTAGTAGCAAATATTTTGTTAATGGAGAGTTCCTTTTACTGAGCCCTAGCCTCTCTGGTAGATAGTCCTACCTATAGAAGTCTAGAGCCTTCCTCCTTGGAGGATGCGTTTCTTCAGAGTCTTCTTCACTGATCTTCTCTATCCCTCGAGCTCCCACTGTTCGTACCCCTCATTTTGTATATGACTTCCATACTGGACTCACTGATTGATTTTTGAAACCAACCCATCACTGCAACTATGCTTTATTTGCAAGGTTGTCTAGAGAGTCTTCCAACACAATTTGATCCATTATTGAAATTGGCTTTTCGTTTAAGTTAACTAAAATCAGATGCAAGCATTAGCCTCCAAATAGAGGGTCCTCATTAAATGTGACATCTCTGCTTCGGATGACCTTGTGACCCTTCGAAGGCCAAAATCAATATCCCATCTCATCTGAGCCATAGCCTATGAATGTGTATTTATAGACTTTGCATCTAGCTTATATCTTGCAACATCTTTCACCTTAACATAGGAGTCACACCCAAATACCTTCAAGTGTGTGAGACTAACTTCCGTCCCTTGCCATTCCTCTTCTGGAATTCGGAACCCTAAAGGCACGGAGGGTTCACGATTAATTAAGTAAGCTGCTGTAGTAACTGAGTCTTCCGAGAACATCTTTGAGGGCCCTGCATAAAGCCTCATACTCTTCGCTCTCTCATTCAATGTTTAGTTCATTCTTTCAGCAACACCATTCTGTTGAGGTGTTTCCGGGACTGTTTTAAGCATCCTAATCCCGTTGTCAACATAATACTTAATGAACTATCGGCTACTATACTCTCCACCATTATCAGATTTCAAACACTTTACCCGAAGTTTTGTTTTATTCTCCACTGCAGCCTTCCACTTCTTAAAAGTGTTGAATACCTCAGATTTATTTTTATGAAAATAAACCCAGACCTTCTCATTGACAACGTTGTAGGCTACGTTCTTCGCCAATGATAACATGACCACACCTAGAGCCTTCCTATCTAGCAGGGTCCAGTATTCAGCCTTCATGCCTGTAGGTTTGGCTTCTGCCAAAGGCTCGTGAAGCTTCTTCTGATACAGATAGTCTTCGATCTGCATCTTCCAGAACCCGAAATCATGACCATCAAACTTGTCGATCTTTATCTTACCGTCTTCTGCCATTGTTTATCGTAGCCTGGTTGTAATACCACTTTGTTAGGGTATATGTCGCACCTGCACACACCGCTCGAACAAACAAAGAATACAAACAACGCTTGCGAAAAGTAAAGAACATGATATATAACGTGGTATTTACGATTTAGGTAGTTGTAGCAGTCCACAAGGTCAAACCAAAGAGATTTTATTATTTTGGTACACACACACAAGAGATGCAATTTACAAGTACAATGAGGGGGTATTTATAAGTGTGAGACCCTAATCCACTTTACTTATTTTACTGATGTGGGATTGGGTGTGCATCCAACAATATAAGCCTTCACAACTCAACACGTTCCCGGTTTTAACCATGATCGGGTTACATGGTACCTACAAGATTATTAACACAATCATAAAAAAAATTCAATGATTTGCATGTTTAATAAAGACTTCACTTACAGCTTCTATGATGGTTTCCCACAATTCTTGAGGTATTTTTTAAAACTAAATGGCCCTTTGTAGCTACATTTTGAGCAACCGCTGGCTGAAGCATGATTACCTGGACTGTAATGCCCTATGCCTTGACCATTAAGCCAAGCCTCACCTTTTGACATCCTAGTGAAGTGTATTTGAACATAATTTCTTGTTTAACTATAGTCTTTGACAATGCTTTTTCTATGAAAAATAAAATAAAATAAAAATCTTTGATATTACCTTGTACCAAGTCAAAGGCTGACCCTTAGGCGAACCAGTAACCTAAAGTGATGAACCGCCTGTGTCATAGCCTAGTGATTATCCTTTAAGTCCTGAGATGAAAGGTCAATGATTGTCCTGTTCTTTAACCCCTTAAGCTCCACTGGACTAGTAATATTTGTATCCTTTTTATCAAAAAATGAACTATAATGATGTACATATATAAAGATGAGATTAGTACTAAAGATAATCACTTGTTACCCATATGGAAAAAAATATTGAGATTTATAAACGACAAACTTGAAGTCCAACTATCACACTCAAGATATCTATTAGGGGCGGCAGTTCGAGTTGGGGTCGGGTTAGCTGGTTTGGGTTAACAGGTTGGCGGATCAGAAAACCTCAACCCGAACCTAACCCATTTAAATAATCGCGACAGCTATGTCAACCTTAACATGTTTAAACATAACCCGAACATGACCCATTTAACCCGTATATATACTTGGGTTGGCGGGTTAAATAGGTTACACGAGTTGAATAGGTTACATGGGTTGAATAGGTTAAACGGATTTCGGGTTGACCTATTTAACCCGTTTTATATACAAAAGTTTACACATTACACGGGTTCAATAGGTTAAATAGGTATGTGGGTCGACCCGTTTAACCCATTTAACCCGTATAATAAAAATAAATATAATTTTTAATTTAAAGAAAAAATCTTAAACGGGTTGGCGGGTCGACCCGATTAATTTATTCTCAACCCGAACCTGACCTATTTAATAAACGGGTTAGATGGGTTGACCTAAAATCGACCCGAAATATATTTAGACTCAACCTGAACCTGTTAATTTTTGTGTCGGTTTCAGGTCGGGTTTCATATCCGGTCAAAAATTGCCACCCCTAATATCTATATTGTTTGTTCCACGTTTGAGAGTGATGGAGATATCCTTAGAGATTTGAGGGTTACCAGAATGACCAAAGGCACTACCTACAAGTTAGATGTTAGGTTTAGTCTGTATTTTATCAAAAAAGTCCAAGGTAGTCAAGTGTTAAAGTTTCTTTTCAAATATGTAAGGGTCGTGGGTTTGTTTATTCCAAGCCCAACCCATGTGTTTCACAACCGACTTAGGGCATGTTAAAGTCGGTGTTTTCTTCCCCCTTATCTCTATAAAAGGAGGTGGGGGGAGGGCTTGGTACAATTCATTCTTTCAACTTAATCAATAGTTTAGTTAAGGGTTATACCTTATGCTCGTTCTTTTTTTTCTTTCTTTTCTGTGAATCATTGTTGTTAATGTGGTGTGTTTTCTTCAAGGTCGAAGTTCCGCTGTAGTAACCAGGGTTGTTGGTCGACTAAAATCCAACAAGTGGTATCAGAGCTCGGGTTTGCGGGTTTTGCTGGTAAACTAGGATCGATCAAGAAGGTTTCTTTGATGTTGTTTTTCTCTGGAAGGGTCAGGAGGTTGTTTCTGTTTGGCTACCAGGTAATCACAACAAAGGGTCTCGGTGTTAAGGTTTTTTGAACATCAAGGAGTAGCAGGTTTCGATTGATAGAAAAGGGTTTGTTGTTTTTTATCGTTTTTCAGTCGTCGATGAAATAGGAGGAAGAAGAAACTGTAGGTAAAAGGTTTTTTTTATCTAAAAGTCAACTACAAAGATAAGAAGGGTTTTATTTAATCGTTTAAAGATTGGGCCAAGACTTAAATCAGGATATACATTGGGCCAAATACTTTAAGATTTGATGATTACTTTTGTTTTATAAAAACAAAAGGTTATTACTTTGTAGTTTTTGCACAAGAGACTTTGTTGAGGTTTTGATTTTTGTGATGGTATATCATAAGGTTTAGTCGATCAACAAAGGGATTAAAAAATGACGGGAGCCAAGTTTGACATCGAGAAATTCGATAGAACTGGTGATTTCAGGTTATGGAGGATCAAGATGCATGCTTTATTAATCCAACATGGATGTGAAGCAGCTCTGGAGGTTTTACTTGCGGATATGGAAGCTCAAACAAAAGCTGAGCTAAACAAGAAAGCTCACAGTGTTGTGATTTTGTGTTTAGGTAACAAGGTTCTGAGAGAGGTTACCGGGGAGACGACTGCGGTGGGGGTTTAGTCAAAGTTCGAGACTTTGTATTTGACAAAGTCATTGGCCAAGAAGTTGTACCTAAAGAAGAAGTTGTATACATTCTACATGCCTGCTGGACGAAAGATTTCCGAGCATATAGATGAGTTCAACAAAATCGTTCTTGATTTAGCAAACATTGAGGTAAAATTCGAGGATGGAGACCTTGCTTTATTATAACTCACTTCTTTACCAGCGTCATACGAACACTTTATGGATACCTTTCTCTATGGACGAGAAGCTTTGACTTTGGAGGACGTGATGGCCACACTAAATTCAAAGGAAATCAAAGAAAGGTCTAAGGCGAAGGGGGGTGATGGTGAAGGGTTATATATGAGGGGAAGAACTGATCGTAGAGAGTCACATCATTCAAGGAGAAATTCAAGATCGAAGTCTCGAGGTGGAAGACTCAAGTGCTATATTTTCCAATCTTAGGATCACTTGATGAGAAACTGTCCAAAGAATAATTGCAAGAAGTCAACTGGTTACGTCAAGAAATATGATCAGCCAAGCTCTAGTGGTTCGACTTATGATGATTCTGAGGTGATGATGGTGATGAGCGCACACGCTCTACTAGATTGGATCATGGATTCAGGATGTTCATACCATAAAACACCCAGGTTAGATATATTTTTTGATTTTTTAGAATGCGATGGGGGCAGTGTACTGTTGGGTGACAACTAGGAGTGTAAGATCAGAGGTATTGGTAAGGTGAGGGTACAACTGAGAGATGGGTCAACTTTTGTGTTAAACAATGTCAGATATATTCCTGAATTAAAAAGAAACTTGATATCGCTGGGAACTCTTGAAAAAGAGGGATATACCGTAAAATTACAGTCAGGCAAAGTCAAGGTGATTAATGGTTCCAGGGTTGTTTTATCTGGAATACAAAGGGATAATTGTGTATACTCTTTGGATGGCCATGTAGTGACAGGTGAGCTTAATGCTAGTGTTGAAAAAAAAGACAGTCTTGCGTAGGTTTGGCATAAAAGACTAGGACATATCAGTGAGGCGGGACTACAGGTGTTGGAAAAGCAGGGGCTATTTGGCAAGAAAGTCTAAGTAAGCTCAATATTTGTGAGAATTATGTTCTGGGAAAGTCACATCGAGTCAGTTTCGGTGTAGGAAGGCACACTACTCAGGGAGTGATAGACTATGTTCATTCAGATTTATAGGGTCCATCTCAGGTGGAATCATTGGGATGTAAGAGGTATTTCTTATCTATTGTTGATGATTATTCTAGGAGGGTATGGGTTTATGTCCTCAAGTTCAAACACGAAGCATTTGAAAAGTTTAAAGAGTGGAAGCAATTAGTAGAGAATTAGACTGGAGGACGGTTAAGAAGCTGAGGACAGATAATAGTCTTGAGTTCTATAACCGAGAGTTTGAGCAGTTATGCATTAAGAGTGGGATTGATAGACATCTGACAGTTATCGGGACGCCGCAGCAGAATGGGCTAGCAGAACGTATGAACAGAACTCTCATGGATAAGGTACGCTGTTTATTAATTCAGTCTGGATTGCCCAAGACCTTCTGGGCGGAAGCGACATGTACGGCCGCATATCTTATCAATAGGTCACCATCGACAGCGATTGAGAAAAAGACACCTATGGAGATGTGGTCGGGACATCCAAGTGATTATGGGATGTTGAGGATTTTTGGTTGTGTCGCATATCCACACGATAAACAAGGTAAGCTCGAGCCGAGAGCGGTAAAATGCGTTCTTTTGGGGTATCCTGAGGGTGTGAAGGGGTACAGACTATATAGGCTTGATGATGAATCACCTAAAATAGTCACTAGCAGGAACGTGGTCTTCAATGAAAGTGTCATGTACAAAGACACGTTGAAGGATTCTGGTGCAGGTGCTGATAAGTCTGTTGAGGAATTACAGGTTGAGGTGGAACTGCAGAGGTTAAATAATCATACGCCTGAGGAAGATCAGACAGATCAGGAAGATGGCGATGATGAAGATGCAGGGGATCAAGAAACTGATCAGACACCGGATCTCACAGATTATCAGTTGGCTCGGGATAGAGAGCCAAGGACAAGAACGAAACCTTTGAGGTTTCGAGATGAGAGTAATATGGCTGCTTATGCGTTTGTTGCAGCAGAGGAAGAAGATACTCATGAACCGTTGACATACCAAGAGGCAGTTGCTTGTGAAGATAGTTCTAAGTGGAAAGCTGCTATGAAAGAAGAGATGGATTCTCTGAGGAAGAACAAGACCTGGGAGTTAGTAGATCATCCAGCTGGGCAAAAGCTGGTGAGCTGCAAATGGTTGTTCAAGATAAAGGAAGGGATTGAAGGTGTTCAAAATCCTAGGTACAAGGCAAGGTTGGTGGCTCGTGGATTCACACAGAGGGCATGTATTGATTACAATGAAGTATTTTCTCCGGTAGTTCGACACACATCTATTCGGGTTATACTTGCATTGATTGCGTGTAAAGATTATGAGCTGGAGCAGCTTGATGTAAAGACGGCATTTTTACATGGAAATCTTGAAGAAGTGATCTACATGAGGCAGCCACCGGGATATGAACAAGGTAACAAGGTATGTTTGTTAAAGAAATCTCTTTATGGTCTGAAGCAGTCACCTAGGCAATGGTATAGGAGGTTTGATGAGTATATGCTGAGCAACGGGTTCAAGCGTAGCAGTTACGACAGCTACGTATATTACAGGATTTATGCACCAGGTGAGTATATCTATCTATTGTTATATGTAGACGATATGCTGATTGCTTGTAAGAGCAAGGCTAAGATTGGGTCTACCAAGTCTTTGCTTAAAAAGGAGTTCGACATGAAGGAGCTCGGGGAAGCAAAGAAGATTCTTGGTATGGAGATCGTCAGGGATCAGAGTCGTAAGATTCTGAGGGTGTCACAATCTTGGTACGTTTCTAAGATTTTGAATAATTTTAGAATAGACAATGGGAAATCAGTTAAGATGTCATTGGGTGGGCACTTCAAGCTGTCATTGAAGGATTGCCCGGTTAGGGATTGTGATGTTGAAAGGATGAGTAAGGTGCCGTATGCAAATGCGGTTGGGAGATTAATGTACTTGATGGGTGTGCACGAGGCCAGACATAGCGTATGCGGTAAGTGTAGTTAGCAGATATTTGGCGAATCCGGGTAAAAATCATTGAGAAGCAGTGAAGTGTATTTTGAAATATTTGTGGGGTACTGCAAATGTGGGTTTGTTGTATGGGACAGATCGTGGGAACCATGTGGACGTAACAAGTTTTGTTGCTTCAGACTACACTAAGGATCCAGATAAAGGTAGGTCTATCACTAGTTACACATTTTTAGTATAGGGATGTGTTGTAAGCTGGAAGGCAATGCTACAACATGTGGTGGCTCTTTCAACTACAAAGGCGGATTATATGGCCCTTACGGAGGCTGTGAAGGAAGCTATTTGGCTAAGGGGACTCTTGGAAGAGTTGGGCGTAGAGCTTAACACTGTGGCAGTTAATTGTGATAATCAAGGCGCGATTCACTTATCGCGGAATCATGTTTTTCATGAAAGGACTAAGCACATCAATGTGCGTTATCACTTTATCAGAGAGGTCTTGGAAGCAAAGACGGTTAAAGTTATGAAGGTGTGTATTGAACACAATGTTGTGGATGCCTTGACGAAGGTGGTACCTGGACTCAAGTTACAACATTGCTTGGAGTTGTTGAATGTTGGTGTAGGCTAATATAAAGCCTAAGGTGGAAATTGTTAGGTTTAGTCTTTATTTTAGCAAAAGTCCAGGGTAGTCAAGTGTTAAGTTTTCTTTTCAATTCTATAAGGGTCGTGGGTTTGTTTGTCCCAAGCCCAATCCATGTATTTCACAACCGACTTAGGGCATGTTAGAGTCGGTGTTTTCATCCCCCTCGTCTTTATAAAAGGATGTGGGGGGAGGGCTTGGTACACTTAATTCTTTCAACTTAATCAATAGTTTAATTAAGGGTTATACCTTGTGCTCGTTCTTCTTTTCTTTCTTTTCTGTGACACATTGTTGCTGCTGTGGTGTATTTTCTTCAAGGTCGAATTTTCGCTCTAGTAACCAGGGTTGTTGGTCGACTAAAATCCAATATTAGAAATTTTGATTTTCATCAAGAAAGTTTACAAGAAAAAAGTCCCCTATTTTATTTTAATATTTTTAGTACCTTCGAGTTGACCATTAACAAACAATGAAGAACATGACCAAGTGATTTCACATGAATTGTTATTTGAGATGCATCGTTAAGAAATGGCTTGTCACCTTTAATGTCGGTGCTGTAATAAGCATGGGAAAATAGTAAGAATCGAATAACTCAACATGTTTCGACTCCTTTGCATAAGTCAAAGTAGGAAATTTTGTATCTTGTGGAATACCATAAATAATCACTATGATCAGCTGTGGTATTAATCTGCTCTAGTAATTCCGGTCTGTTGAATGCATCATTACTTGATATTCCCATGGGTTCACTAACATAACTCCAGTCCGATGAAATTGCCTGTGAATCACTGAATTCATCTCCAATACTTGCAGGTACAAACCGTCGGACGGTAGCCATAGAGTTGATCTGTCAATGGTCAAATTATAAACAAGCTCCGACTCTTAAATCAATTTGACCAACTTCAAAATTGATCTGCATCAATGCTTATAACAAATTGCAGCAAATAAGTTTCATGTCGGCCTATTACGCATAAAAGAAACCCATATGGCAGTGAATATGAAACGAGCTATAGTTGACCATATAGAGTCAAAAAACCTTTACAGTGTTGTACACAACATTCTTGCAGTCGGGCAAGATGCTGACAGACAAAGCTGGTAAGTGATTAGACTTTCTGTTATAGCTCACAGTTGCATCATTTTGCGCATCAATATTCGCCAAAAAAGCCGCGCATGTTGATGATGTCTTATACACAACAGCCTAAATAAGCAAACAACTATGTTAACTGAAAAATCTATGTTTCCAATATTGGTCAAATGCTAAGGGATTATACATCACTTCTATATTGCGACAAAGAGATGTAGTTTTTGGATCTGTTGCCACCAAAGCCGCTCTACAAAGCTTTATAGCCTTATGCAAATCTCTTATATGACCTCACTTAGGTTGTCGAAGTGATCCTGCAACAAGGAAGTTTTTTTAACATGCGAACTATCTTGGCTGTAAACTGCTTCATTTCGACCTATGCATTTGGTTAAGGATTTGTCAACCCAACAAGGAAGTTTTTATACTAAATTCAAGAGAATAATAAATAAACCTTAAAAGGCTCGTTATCAGTTCGAAGCTCGATTTTAGGTATGAAATGTAACCAGAGCGGAAATCCACTGTTTGCAAAAACAAACTAATGAGCACAAACATCAAAACTTGAAGTATTATGACTATCAAAGAGATTGAAAGAAACTGAAAAGTAACTAACACGTAATTCCATTCAGCACAAACATACGGACCAATTCGAATATGAGCAAAAACACCAGGATGTGGCATCAGCTACCAATTTCACAAATTTAACAAAATCTTTTCTTCCTTCAAAGTCATACTGTTCAAGTCCAAGTATTGTTAGCACATTACATAAATACTAATTGGGTACTCAAATCATCCACCAAATAATGTTCATAGAACAAGTTTCAATAACTTAAAAATAAAAATAAGATAATAACCTGGTTTCTAATAGGTTCATGCAAACTCCAGAAAACATATGTTTCAATCACATCAAATCCTCCATCTTTTGCTTGTTGGAAAAAACTTGATCTTGGATCGAAATGAACAAACTTTGAATCAAATATACCGTAATAATCTTGCTATTAATCTTGCTATAATTTACAGAATATGTCATTCATACTTGTTCTAACAATTCGTCCCTATTTATAAGAAATGAAACAGTACATCTAAAAGTTATGTCGGTTCAATGAACCATCGTGTCTGTTGAGGAATAACTGATTTACAGTTATTTTCAGTTATATAACCGTTTTTGGTCCTGCGGGTTGGCTTTGACCCGGTTTGTTTGGGATTACTGGGTAAATTGGGTTTGACCCAATATTCTCCCCCCTAATCACAAACGCTGCTACTTAGATCCTTGACTTCAAAGCAATGTAGGTTCAGTGTCAGTGTCATAGATGAGATGCGACTCTTCTTGCTTGTTTTTATTGTATTTCCATTTCGTGCATTCCTTCGCAAAGTGTCCATGCTCACCACATTCGTAACATCTGAGATTGCTTTTGTCTTTAGTTCCTTGACTCGTACTTGCTCTGCGTGCATTTGGATTATTCTTCCATTTCATGCTATCCTTGCCTTCTTTGTTGAAGTCTTTACCTCGCCATTTACCATAGCTTTTATTGTTTGAACTTGCCATGAGAAGCTTGTCTTGATCATTTGTCTCTAGTGTGTCTTGACTCTTGATTCGTTCTTCATAAGCTGTTAATCTTCCAATGGCTTCTTCAAATGACATTTCGTCTAGGTCTTGATATTGTTCTATAGTTGCTACGATTGGTAAAAACTTCTTTGGAGCAGAGTTAAGTAGTTTCCTTACTAGCACTTTATCTTCCAAAGTTTCACCAAGTCCTTTAAACTTGGCCATTATACTACTTAACTTTCCTCCGAAGTCACTTACTTTTTCGTTTGGTTTTATCCTGAGCGTCTCTAGTTCACTCCTTAAAGTTTGCAGTCGTGCCTTTTGAACGAGATCGGCTCCTAAATGCTTGACTTTGATCGAGTCCCATACTTCCTTTGCAGTCGAGTATTGCGCAACTTGCATTAAAACATCTTGTGGCAATGTTTGGAAGATAATTGCCTTTGATGTGTTTTCTTTCTTCTCATTCGTTTCTACTCCTTCTTTCGCAACTATCGTTTCCCAAATGCCATATGCTTTCATTATTGTCTCCATCATCAATGCCCATGTAGTGTAGTTTGTATCGGTCAATTTTGGACATTGTAGCGAAACATTTCCTAGTTCTCGAACTGTAGTGCTGTTCGACGTGCTATCATTCTTGTCGCTTTCTACCATGCTTTCTTGCTTGCTTGCGTTTGATCAAAAGATCAAAAATTCTTGCTTTTGGTGTTTGATCAAAAGATCAAAATTCTTGCTTTTTATAGAAACTATGAAGTTTCTCTTGCTTGCTTGCTTAGAATCTATGATTAAATTCCTTGCTGTTTGGGCTACTTGCTACCCAATAATCTTGCTATCTAGGCTACTTGCTACCTAGTTTTTTTTTGTTTGGGCTACTTGCTACCCAAACTAACTTGATTTATGGGCTACTTGCTACCCAGTACGAACGTTGACCAATTTGTTAATCAACCTTCGCGCTCCTAACCAAGTTGCTAATTAGGGCTTAACTTGCTAGATTTTTAAAATAGGAACCGATATGGTTTCTGATTTTCTTGCTAAACTTGCTTAATATTGACCAACTTGCTAATCAATATTGTGTTTTGATCAAAATAATTGATCCTTGCTATTTGAATCTTAAGGCTCAGGTCTTGCTATAAACCTAAGGATTCGATTTTTGACTTGCTAAGAACCTAAGGGTTCGGTTTAACTTGCTATGAACAACGAAGGTTCGGTTTTATCTTGTTATGAACCACGAAGGTTCGGTTTTATCTTGCTATGAACCACGAGTAGAGGAGTTCGGGTTTATTTTTTTTGCTATTGTATTTATAAAAAGAAAATATTTTTCCTTTAGATAAAAATACAAAACTCCTTTTTATATATCTTGCTTCCTTTAATATATTTTCAAAAGTTTAAAAGTATACTAACTTAAATTTAAAAGAGGTATTTTCTAAACAAAACTAATAATATAATATAGATTGTAAAGAAAATAAAATTGAGGGGTTAAATAGTTTTTTGCTTGAAACCTGATAGGTTAAAAAAACCGGTGCCCTACTCCTTATGTTATAATTTGTGCGCCTCCTCTTTCTTTATCAGTTGTGCCGTGCCTTTTTCTTTTGAGATATCAAATCTCTCTTTCTTTCTCTGAGACCGATTACAACTTGCTCCTTTCTTGCCTTGATGGTTTGTCCACCGATCAAGTATGGTTGGTTCAACCTTCTTGTTTCTTGCGAGTGTGTTATGATCTTCTTGCTTCGATTCCCTTGATTGTTTTACGAAAACTAGGGTTTCGCAAATTGGGGATCTTGCTAACCGCCTAAGATTTGGGGCTTTCTTGCTAATTCGAATTGATTCTATGAATCGATTTGGTGTGCGGTTCTTTATCTCCTTCAGAATCAGGTTTGTTCGTTCCTTCTTGATTCTGATTGGTGCCCGTTTGATGATGACTTCCCTTTCTGGGTTTGTGTTTTTTTCGGTTTAATGTTGTTCTTGACAACAAGGTTTGCAAGGGATGAATCCCTTTGTTGCCGGTGATTCAATCGCCTGGTAGAGATCGTTGGATTCGCCTTGTGTAAACACAAAAATGACTTTTCGATTTGTGTTTGGTTTTGATCTTTGCAAACTGTTTTGGTCTGAAAAGGTGTGCGTTTCTGATGATTCAAAAACAAAAAAAACGCAGAATCTTTAAAACTTGGTATATGATGATATCGGTTTATTAAAACCTTGCTCTGATGCCAAATGTTGGAAAAACTCTTGATCTTGGATCGAAATGAACAAACTTTGAATCAAATATACCAGAAATAAACTTGCTATTAATCTTGCTATAATTTACAGAATCTGTCATACATACTTGTTCTAACAATTCGTCCCTATTTATAAGAAATGAAACAGTACATCTAAAAGTTATGTCGGTTCAATGAACCATCGTGTCTGTTGAGGAATAACTGATTTACAGTTAGTTGAGGTATTCAAATCGATTTGCTGTGTATTCGAATTAATTTGTTGTTCTTAGCTTACCTTCATTGTTTCAGAGAATGATCGTGCATTGTATGGGTGCAACTGGAGGTATGGAAGAAATTGTTAATGTAAAAGCAATTTAAACAGGATGGTTGCACCCCATAATTAATCAGTTTGTATGTGCCACCTATATATTGCTTTTGTTTTCCATTTCATCTTTTAACTTTTTTCATAGAAGCCAAAACCTGTTGTAGATTTCGAAAGTGCTGCAGTAAAAAAGCAACAACATAGTGTAAGTTGGTTGGATCATACATGATTACATGAGATATTTATCATTCTATTGTGTCAAGACTCATCTATTTTTTATTTGATGTATTGTAACAGGAGGAAGCATAAAAGATCAATACAACTAGCAAAGGTGGTACACGACTATGGTTTCAGTCTTTCAGAGATAGCTGCTTATCTTAATTTGGGATAGTTGTTACAATTTAGCTAAATCACTTGGTTCCATTCTTAGTTCAGGTTTTGAGTTATATTGAATACTTGGATACAAAAAGTTGGCTATGTTATTTGTAATGCTTAGGTTGTCATTTGTTCAAAAATCCGAGAAAATAATTTTGTGCTTGCGGGTACTTTATTAACTTTTATTTTCTCAAATCGGATGAAAATTCATTTATTTTCGTTGTTAATGCATTCAATAAATAATTTGGTATGTTTATAATTGATTTATCTTGATTTAACTTTTTGTCAACAGTATTCACAAAACAAGTCCGCCCATCGGGCGGGCTTTGCAACTAGTTATTTATAAACAAGGTAGTTTATAATATAAATATTGTGGGACAACTAAAAATTCGATGTCTTTTTCTTAAAGACGGGGCGTGTCTATTTGAGCCTGTGCCCGTTTGATCCGAATTTTGAATTTGCCCATTTAAAACCGTGCCCGTTTAACCCGTCCCCAGTGTCCGCCCGACCCGCCCGTTTTGCCACCTATAGTCCATATCATACGTTTATAGCCATGCTAAAGCACAACCCACAAACATGTAATGATTTTTTAAATCCGGTTTACAAATGTAGAAAACAAAAATCGTATACTAGTGCATCTGTTTTACTTTGCTATTAAGTCTCGTTACCGTTAGATTCTAGAGCATGCACTAGTATAAATGCAGTATTTGTTTAAGACGTGCATTAGCATATCATATATCACATATATAAAACACTATATTTTTTATTAACAAATTACCTTTCCTAGTTAAACGTACAAGTGCTTTTAAAACATTCAAGAGTTGCATAAACAAACAATGAAATATATCAAGGCCCGTTTGGTACATGGGTTTGGAAAGGTTTTGTTTGAAAGATGTAGAAATTTATTTGTTTGGTTACTTCTATTTAGACACACATGCATGAACCCCAAATCTCATTTCCATTTGAGTCACTGAGTTTTGAATATGTGTAGGCCCACAAGGTAGGATTTTTGTTCTTAATAGATATCAACCACATAATAAAAATAACTCCTCATATTATATTTATTTTTATTTATTATTTTATTTTAGGGTAAAAGCCATAAATTACCAACGTACTTTTCAAAATTTCTCAACTTAAACCCCTTACTTTTTTATTAACAACGAAACCCACGTACTTTCAAATTTTTAACCGACTTGAACCAAACGTTTGTACCGTTAGTTATTATGTGACAACCGTAGTCCATTTAGCTAACGATCGCTTTGCATCGTTAGTCCTTTAACAATAATTTTCTTTTTACGATTTTCTTTATATGATTTTTTACGTTTTCGTCCGGTTACTTACGCTTTCGTACGTTTTATTACGCTTTCGTCCGTTGTTTTACGTATTCATCCGTTTTTTTTTATTTCGTCCATTTTTTACGATTTCGTCTGTTTTTATGTTTTCGTCCTTTTTTTACGTTTTCTTCCGATCTTTTACGTTTTCGTCCATTTTTTTACTTTTTCGTACGATTTCAACCGTGGTCGTACAAATTCGTCTGTATTTTACGTTTTTTTACGTTTTCGTCTGTTATTTTACGTTTTTTTACGTTTATATATTAGTTGAAATCTAAAAGAACAAGACACGATCTCGGGTTTTATCATTTCAAGAAAAGATATATGAAGATTAATATAAACCCATCATCGATCAAACCAAAACAAAAAAAACACCTACTTGATTTGAAAAAATAACAAGTTCTTTTAAACCAAGAACCACAAGAGGCGCCGCTTAAAGAGTAAAGTAACGAAGAAAGACAAGTTTACTGTGTATGGTATTTTGTCACAGAAAAGAAAAACAAGAATCGTATTGTGTGTCTCCTTTTCATGTTTGGATAATTTGTCTTGTTTTTTATTTTTACTTTTTTTTCCACATAATCAGACGCGGTAAGAGGTTATGCCTCTTACCCAATAAGATGTAGCGGTAATCTCTTAGGGTGTGTTTGTTTCATTAAAATATTTGAGTCTCAATCTGACTACCATATCTTATTAGTAAGAGGTGGTTGTAATGTCTGAATCTAAATAAAATAACATTGTTTGTTTTTTATAATTGTCTGAATAGTTTTAGTTGTCCGTTTTTTAAGTATATATATTAAATCATAATAATATGATGAATAAGTAGCTTGGATGTTTCTTTGAAGATGAAAATTTGAAAGTAAAAAACAAGAAATTCACAAACACACGATTTTGATTCACCCTCGTCAACAAATGTGTTACGGTTAGCACTTCAATTCCTCGGTTTCACGAAAACTAACACGATAAATAACACTTGGCCCAAAAATATTGTCATAAATTCAGCCCAAAGTAAAAATATATATCACTCAACCCATATTTTTTATCAATACTTGGTCTAACGTTCTCTTGTTATTAATTAAACCTAAACCTAAATATAACAATCAATTGTTGCCCTAGTTATATTTCTTCAGCCACCACATAAACTATTTTGTTTTCTCTCTTTAAAAAAAGACAACACAAATATCCAAACATGAAAAGCAGACCCACGATACGATTCTTGTTTGTTCTTTTCTTTGACCAAATACCATACACAATAAACTTGTCTTTCTTTGTTACTTCACTTTTTAAGCGTTGTCTCTTGTGGTTCTTGATTTAAAAGAATTTGTTATTTTTTCGAATCAGGTAGGTGTTTTTTTGTTTTGGTTTGATCGATGATGGGTTCATATTAATCTTGATAGATCTTTTCTTGAAATGATAAAACGCGAGATCTTGTCTTGTTCATTTAGATTTCAACTAATTTATGGTTAGAGGAAGATCCTCAACGTATTATTATTGCCTCTTAACCATATATATTAGTTGAAATCTAAAAGAACAAGACACTGGGTCTCGGGTTAAGAAAAGATATATGAAGATTAATATAAACCCATCATCGATCAAACCAAAACAAAAAAAACACCTACTTAATTTGAAAAAATAACAAGTTCTTTTAAACCAAGAACCACAAGAGGCGCCGCTTAAAGAGTGAAGTAACAAAGAAAGACAAGTTTACTGTGTATGGTATTTGGTCAGAGAAAAGAACAACAAGAATCGTATTGTGTGTCTCCTTTTCATGTTTGGATATTTGTGTTGTGTTTTATCAAAAGAGAGAAAATAAAATAGTAAATGTGTTGGATAAAGAAATATAACTAGGGCAACAATTGAGTGTTATAAATAGGTTTAGGTTTAATGTGTGTGATATGGGTCAAGTAGTAATAACAAGAGAACATTGGGCCAAGTATTGATCAAAAATATGGGTTGAGTGATACGTATATATTTATACTTTGGGCTGAATTATTGACAATATTTTTTGGCAAAGTGTTATTTATCGTGTTAATTTTCGTGAAGCTGAGGAATTGAAGTGCTAACCATAACACGTTTGTTGACGAGTGTGTATCGAAATCGTGTGTTGGTGAATTTCATAATTGTTTTTTCTTTCAAATATTCATCTTAAAAAAAACATTCAAGCTATTCATCATATTGTTAGTGATTTAATATATACAACGTACTTATTAAATTGACAACTAAAACCATTCATACAATTATAAAAAAAACAAATTATTTTATTCAGATTCAGACATTACAACTATCTTTTATCAGGAAGATGTGATAGTGAAATTCAAACTCAAAACATCTTAAGACTGAATGTAGTGGTGACCGCGGAGGCGGCCCTCACGTCAGCGCCAACTCAGCTTTCTCTCTCTTAAACCACACAGTGACCAAACACATGTAGTGATGACCGCAAAGGACACCGAACAAATTTTTTTTTTAAACATTACATTAATAAGGTTAAAGGGTTGAAATTTTAAATGTTTATTATAAAAAAAAGTTTAGACAGATCATTTAATGTAGCCCACAACTACTTTCTTTGTTTGTATTCATTTCCATTTGTTCGGTCTCATACACGACCAAAAGAATTGAAAGGTCAGGGTAGACCGCGGTCTCCCATTTCTCTAGTAATGGCATGAAACGCGTCTGATCTTGTCCACATAGGACGACCTACCGAAGAAATCTCTCCCATTACGTTCAACCTAACAAACACACATTAGGAGTATTAACTATTGAATAATGTTAGTACAAAAACCGTGTAGGGGGTGAATGTGGGTCCAGATCATTTAGTGGGTTGGGCCGATGAATGGGCTGTGATGTAGATCT
>BQNB010073705.1:0-28251 GCA_026074375.1 Tanacetum coccineum
TGTAGCCGGTGCTTTAGGTTAATTTGTAAGAATATCATTAATTTTATTAGTCTTGCATTAGAGTGCATTAAAGACTACATATATATGGTAAGCTTCTTATAAGAATCGGAAAAACATTGCAACAAGAATCTATTTCGTATTTAAGCTTAGTCCGGTGTTGTAAATATCGCTCGGCGGTACCTCGGCGGTCGACCCCCTTTAAGCGATATATCGGTCTTGGCGGCGATATATCGGTTTCTCGGCGGAGACCCTAAATTATAAAGGAATTCTGCAAAATATATATATATTTAATAAGTTTTTTAATATTCTTATTATTTTTAACTATATATCTTATGTATATGTTGTAAAATATACATTATGTGTGGTTTTAATTCAGTTTTGTATACTTTTATTAAATCACGATCAAGAAAATCAGAATACCAAAAAAAAAAAAAAACCCAAAAATCGGCCGATTTTGACCGATTTTGACCAAAACCGATTTTTTACCGATAAGTGAAAAAACGTATCGGTTGACCACCGATAAGCGATATATCAGTGATATATCGGCCGCCAAGACCGATATTTACAACTAAGGTCTTTTGTCATATTTGGTGGATGTGTTGTTTTAAACATATTGTCATGTAACGATACATCGGCCCTAATGTGGTGGTTCTACTGGTATTTCATAAGATGGTTGTGTTGGTTACTTATCATTTTGATACACAACTACTTTTAATTGTATTAATACGTTTGCTGCTTTCTGTATGGACAAATCATGAACTGCTTGGACGTGGTAACTTTTCAGCAAGAGATTGATTTGCTTAAGGTAATATTTTTGTTCTAACTTTTCTGAAAATAGTACATAGGTATTTTAGATGACTTGTAAATAATATCAGTTCAACTTTTTATCTGTCAGAATCTAAACATTTTGTAGGCTGTGGATTATATTTGGTTTTTGATCTTCATGTGATATGATGCGTTTCTTTTGTTGCAGAATTTGAACCACAAAAATATAGTGAAGTATCTTGGATCGTTAAAGACAAAAACGCATCTTCATATAATTCTTGAGTAAGTATAGTAGTTTGTATAGATATGAACATATGTTTATCATTCACTCAACCTTCTTCAGAAGGTATTCTTTAATTGATGGGTTTTTGACACCAGGTACGTGGAGAATGGCTCACTTGCAAACATTATTAAGCCAAACAAATTTGGGCCATTTCCTGAATCATTGGTGGCTGTTTATATAGCTCAGGTTTGTTGCTGGTCTTGAATTTAATAACATGGACCAAAATTTGCTATATTGAGTTTGAACATGTGAATAGGTTCTGGAAGGCTTGGTTTATTTACACGAACAAGGGGTCATTCATAGGGATATTAAGGGGGCAAATATATTGACTACTAAAGAGGTAATCATATGTTTCCTTTGAAGCAGCTGATATCACCTGTTATATTACATCAGTCTTATCTCACCCTTTTTATTTCTGTCAACTATCCTTTTCTAGGGCCTTGTTAAACTGGCAGATTTTGGGGTTGCTACAAAGCTAACTGAGGCTGATGTTAATACACATTCAGTTGTTGGCACTCCTTACTGGATGGCCCCTGAGGTAATTTGCTTTATATTTCTTATTCTTTGAATGAGAAATTTATATTTCCCATATAGGATTGAAGTTTTTTATTTTTCAGGTGATTGAAATGTCTGGAGTTTGTGCTGCATCTGATATATGGAGCGTTGGTTGTACTGTAATTGAGCTACTTACTTGTGTACCTCCTTACTATGAACTTCAGCCCATGCCTGCCCTCTTTAGGATCGTTCAGGTGCTCATTCTTTTATGTATCATCATGTTTTACTGAATGATTTTTATGATAACTTAAGTTATATAGCATTGAGTGATCCCAATTACCGATTCTCCTAAATGTGTTCTTCAGGATGCGAATCCTCCTATACCAGATAGTTTGTCACCTGGCATTACAGATTTTCTTCGCCAGTGCTTTAAAAAGGTAATGTGTAATATACCTGTATACATCGTCTGAAAGTGGTTGTTTTTTTATTATATTTTATGCCAAAAAGTTATATATGCTTCATTAAATGTTCATCTTCATACTTTAGGATGCTAGGTCGAGACCCGATGCAAAGACACTGCTTTCTCACCCTTGGATACAGAATTCACGGCGTACTATATTGAGCTCTTCCCTCCGTCATAGTGGTACACTGAGGTAGGGATTTTATATCATATATGACTGCTGAAAGTAAACACAATGTTATATATCTGAAGATTACTCTGCTTACAGATATATAGAAGATGATGGTTCAGTGGGTGTGAAATCTTCAAATGCAGATGACTTAAGCACTGTTGAGACCCTATCTGCAGAGAAAGTCAAAGTATTTCTTTGTAACTGGGACTGATGATATTACTGCCAGTATAATTATTGCGTTTCCTTTACTAATTGAAAATTTTGAATTTCAGGAAACTACAACAGAGCTGCTATTAGCTGAAGCAACTCTTGCTGGCAAGTCTTACGAGGAAAATGGTTCGGAAATAGCAGATGCATCTGAAGATGACGTGTCAGCAGACCAAGTTGCCACCTTAGCGAATTATGAGAAATCACCATTAGAATCTTCATCTGCTAATGACGAAGCAGCTAATCAATCAGAGGTCCATGAGCCATTTGAATTAAACACCACTGAGGTTGTTATAACAAATGGTGAATCTGGATCGTCGGAGTCAAAATTAAAGTCAAAAACCACAGCAGATAAGAAAGCCAAAGAAAATGGAAGTTCTGTCACTACTGATAGCAGTTCGCATCATTCTGGTCGCAAAGGTCATGATTACAACTCTAAAAAGGGTGTAAAGGCAGGAAGAACAGTTGGAGAAAATGAACTGAGTAAATTTAGTGATACACCGGGCGATGCTTCATTAGATGATTTGTTTCAGCCAAATGATAAACTTGATGATAGGTCAGTCAAAGCCTCAACATCTGCTTCCTCATCACATGTGAATCAAGGTAATACATTTGTTACTGATAGTGGAAAAACTGACCTAGCAACACAATTAAGAGCTACAATTGCTCAAAAACAAATGGAGAATGAGCCAGGCCAGTCTAACGGGGGAGATATACTTCATCTTATGATGGGTGTGCTAAAGGAGGATGTGATCGGTATTGATGGTCTGGTAAGCTTTATAACATGTTTCTCTTGTCGGCTTTTTCATTATAGACCTTTGATTTTGACTTCTACAGTTTCAACTTGTCAGGGGTTTGATGATAAATTACCTTCCGACAATCTTAGCCACCTTCAGGTACTCTCTCTTTCTCTCTGTATATTCATGCATAAAGACCACTTTATGACATCTACTTTGTTATTTTGAAACACATAGTTGCCTATTTTAGTATTAAATACCTATTTTAGTATTAAATCCTAATAATGCAATAAGGAATAATTTTTCTTGATAGTTTTATCTTTCACTTTCATCTGCCCTCTAAACATTAAATCAACATATTGTTTCGCGTAGCTGTATTGTGTACAAATATTTGATTTATAGATGAATTTGTAGGCTGTTGAATTCGGGAAACTAGTTTCACAATTGAGACCAGACGAATCAGAAGATGTGATTGTGTCGTCATGTCACAAGTTAACAGTTTTCTTTCAACACCGGCCTGAGCAGAAACTTGTATTTATGACTAATCATGGCTTGCTTCCTCTTTTGGAATTGCTTGAGATTCCTAGGACACGGGTATGAAAATTCAAAGGGATTTGACACATATTTTTGTTTTTTTAAATTAAATGTTGGATATTTATTACTGTTTTTTACTGCTATCCTTTAGGTGCAGGTTATATGCTCCGTGCTACAGGTTTTGAATCAAATTATTAAGGATAACACTGACTTCCAGGAAAATGCTTGTCTTGTTGGCCTAGTAAGTATTATGTACCCTTTTGCAGTAGTAGGTAACAAGCTCAAAATAATTTAGATACCATCATAGTAGAACATAGAGGTGATAATTTTGACCCATTTACTTATAAATGATGTATCTATGAGCCATTAAGGTTATGTTTGATCTCTAACTGGTTATACGGGCTTGGGTAAAAATAAGACTAGCTAAAAACGAAATGGGCAGAAGTGGTCAAAAGTGTATTTGCCTAAATACTTCTAAATATTTATGTGAAAAAATTTAAGTTGGTATTAAAATAAATAATGGTAGTAATCATATCGGACACGATAGGCAAAAAAGCATTTCCGGACAGCGCGCCCGGACCTGTTTCAACATGCTTTAGTTTCACGCATTTCGACCTGTTACCCAATGCGACTTCAGAAATTTTCAATTTGTTATGGCCATTAGTGAGATATTACTATTAACTGATCTAATGAATGAGGAACCTCTCCAGGTCCCTGTTGTTATGGGTTTTGCTGTGCCTGATAGAACAAGAGAAGTTCGTATGGAAGCGGCTTACTTTTTGCAGCAACTTTGCCAGTCAAGGTATGTTAATTATTTCACGCCCCGCTAAATCGCACAAGTTCTTGTAGTTTTTAGTATATAAGAATTATGGATTAAAGTGGACGTTTCTTGTTACAGCTCATTGACGTTGCAAATGTTTATAGCTTGCCGTGGGATACCTGTTCTCGTGGGATTTCTTGAGGCTGATTATGCAAAATACAGGTTTTTACATTGTATTCTAAGTTTCATACAAAGAAAATGTTATTTGGTTCGTCAAATCAACAATGTAACTGTGATGAACCATTTTGAACATGAAGAGAACTTAGATGACCAGGGGGCTTTAGATATGCGTTATAAAACTGATTGACCCATTATTGTGACAAGAACATATAAGTATCAGTTTTTAATGTTTGGAGAAACAAACTCTATTTCTGAACTTTTGATTATTTGTGGGTCAAATAATCGGTTTCCTACTGGTTGCAGAGAGTTAATCTCCGGGTAAAATAAAGAGCAATGCTACATCCACAAAAGATTTACAAAAAGAAATCCACACATACACTTGTAATGCAAATATTGGTGATGAAAATGATGAAAGAGAAAAAGCATACAAAATTATTGGTCCAACTCACATGCCATGTCATTGTGTTGGTATTAAAATAAATAATGGTAGTAATCATATCGGACACGATAGGCAAAAAAGCATTTCCGGACAGCGCGCCCGGACCTGTTTCAACATGCTTTAGTTTCACGCATTTCGACCTGTTACCCAATGCGACTTCAGAAATTTTCAATTTGTTATGGCCATTAGTGAGATATTACTATTAACTGATCTAATGAATGAGGAACCTCTCCAGGTCCCTGTTGTTATGGGTTTTGCTGTGCCTGATAGAACAAGAGAAGTTCGTATGGAAGCGGCTTACTTTTTGCAGCAACTTTGCCAGTCAAGGTATGTTAATTATTTCACGCCCCGCTAAATCGCATAAGTTCTTGTAGTTTTTAGTATATAAGAATTATGGATTAAAGTGGACGTTTCTTGTTACAGCTCATTGACGTTGCAAATGTTTATAGCTTGCCGTGGGAGTTCTCGTGGGATTTCTTGAGGCTGATTATGCAAAATACAGGTTTTTACATTGTATTCTAAGTTTCATACAAAGAAAATGTTATTTGGTTCGTCAAATCAACTATGTAACTGTGATGAACCATTTTGAACATGAAGAGAACTTAGATGACCAGGGGGCTTTAGATATGCGTTATAAAACTGATTGACCCATTATTGTGACAAGAACATATAAGTATCAGTTTTTAATGTTTGGAGAAACAAACTCTATTTCTGAACTTTTGATTATTTGTGGGTCAAATAATCGGTTTCCTACCGGTTGCAGAGAGTTAATCTCCGGGTAAAATAAAATAAAGCCATCAACCCCTTTTAAATCTATCTTGATTAGCATGGTAGGTAGGCATGAAAGATTAGGCAAATTGACATCTTCGAGATAAATTGACATCTTCGAGATAAAATTCTTTTTGCTCATTTTATCTGTTATTTCTTGAAAAAGTTCAGAATATTTTGAACACTAAAGCATTTATTATTCTTATTATTACAACTGCAAACACTCTCTCTAATATTTCATTTTATTACAACTGGCTATATAATTCTGATCATTCTGTATCACATAATAGTTTTAAAAACGCACCTCCAAAAACCCCTAAGTTATTGTTGGTTGGTTGTATATTGAGCAAATATAGAATTACCATTTTGTATATAGAGGTGATTGTACACCCAACACATTATTTCACAGACCATAGATGACAAGTATTAGAGGCAGATGGTACAACACACAACAGTGCCTGTGGTGCGTGATGTAAGTCGCGTGGTGTGCTTTTACAGTTTGTTGCATGATAATTTTATATAGGTCGACTTTGGGCAGATTATTTGCATGATATAGGTGCATGCTAATATCTGATATATGCAGTCTTTTGGACTTCATTTTGTTTTATATATGAAATACATCATGCATTTTAGGCAAAATATACTAATGGCGGTTGTTGAATTCCAGGGAAATGGTCCACCTAGCTATTGACGGCATGTGGCAGGTTTTTAAGCTTCAGAGATCAACCCTTAGGAATGATTTTTGTCGAATAGCTGCAAAAAATGGAATATTACTCAGACTCATAAATACACTTTATAGCTTAAACGAAGCAACGAGACTAGCTTTAATATCAGGTGGAGGTGGATTTTCTATGGATGGTCTAGCAACACGGTCTCGATCTGGTCCACTGGACCCCACTAGTCACACTTTCATCCACAGTGAGAATTCAACCAACGGTTTTGATTATCCTGATCATCATAAAGTCAAACATGCTGTAACAGATCATCCGTTTACGACCGGACAACAAGAATCTTCCCGACTTTCATCTTCTCAATCCCCTGATTCAAGATTCTTTGCATTAGATACGGATAAACATCAATCAAACAATACGAATACTAATGCTGAAGCTCCAGTTACTTCAAGATCACCGGATTCAACATCAATGGATAGAGATAAAATTGATCCTTCACAAGATGCAGAACCTAGACAACGACTTTCTAATTTTGGAAGATTGTCCACTGACAGACCTAGAAAATCTACGGATGTTGCATCAAATGGGTATCATGCAACACAGCAAGAAAATGTTCGGCCTCTTTTAAGTCTTTTGGATAAGGAACCTCCTTCACGACATCATTCGGGTCAGCTTGAGTATGTACGCCATCTTACTGGCTTAGAGAAACATGAAAGTATATTACCTCTTTTGCATTCATCTAATGAGAAGAAGACTAACGGGATGGATTTCTTGATGGCTGAGTTTGCTGGTAAACACTGTATCCTTTTTTCTTCAGATTGAGCCATTAGAGGCGATATATAAACAGGTCAAACTTGCAGTGTATCACAATTTTTTATGTTAGTATTCTGATTTTAGTGTTTCTCATGTGATTATACAGAGGCTTCTAGTCGAGGAAGAGAAAACGCAAACACTGAGGCAACAAATAGAACTACTCATAATAAATTAGTAAATAAGAAAGTGGTATCCAAAGAAGGAGGGGCTTCTACATCTGGAATTGCATCTCAGACGGCATCAGGTGTATTGTCTGGTTCTGGAGTTCTTAATGCTAGACCAGGGAGTGCCACATCATCAGGACTCCTGTCGCACATGGTATCACCTTGGAACGCTGACGTTGCCCGGGAATATCTGGAAAAGGTGGCAGATCTCTTACTTGAGTTTGCTGGTGCAGATTCAACAGTGAAGTCCTACATGTGTATCCAAAGTTTGCTTAGCCGGCTTTTCCAGATGTTTAACAAAATAGAACCCCCTATTTTGTTAAAGGTACAGAAATTCTATCATATTTGGGTTTTTACTTTTTGGAATTTGACTCCTTTTTTTGTTGAAATTTTGAATTTCAGTTGCTGAAATGCATCAATCATTTGTCAACTGATCCACACTGCTTGGAGCATCTACAAAGAGCCGATGCGATCAAGCATCTTATTCCTAACCTTGACCTCAAAGATGGTCCTCTTGTGTCTCAAATTCATCACGAGGTGAGATAAACGATTTTTTGGTTATATTAATTTTAAGATGGAACCTCAAACATAATGCATATGGTTATGTTTGATGTTTCGATAAATATATTGTTTTTGGAAATCTGATTATTTTGGGGTTTCGAACAATCATACCAGCTGCAACAAAACTGACGATCTAAGGGTAAACTTAAACTTACCCTATCGATGACCTTTTTTTTATATCTAAAGATAGGAGACTTTTACTTCCGTTTCACAAGACTTCTTTAATATTTTCACCAACTTAATTTTTTTTCTTACTTTTTTTGGTTATTTTCGCTTTCAAATTCTTAAATGCCAATAATTTGTCAAACACCCAATTATTTGATTAGCACAATTTTAAACAGCAAAAGCATATCTAAACAGTATCATCTACAGCCTGTTCTATTACAACTGATTATCTTATTATAGTGATGTAATTTCACATAATGACTTTCAAAATGCACATCCAGACACCCCCTTCCTAGAAGCAAATCACAATAATTTGAGGTGGTCTTTTTTTCACCTCTATGTATGAATGACTGTTCAAGAGGACTTCTAAGGAGACACTTTCCCTTTCCCAGTAACTATATTGCAAAAGTATACCGTTTATGCTTCTTGGCATATTTCTAACAATCCATTATTTTTTTCCATTCAAGGTTCTCAATGCACTATTCAACCTATGTAAGATAAATAAAAGGAGACAAGAACAAGCGGCAGAAAATGGAATTATTCCACACTTGATGCGTTTCATAATGTCAGATTCTCCAATGAGACAGTATGCATTACCATTGTTATGTGACAGCATTAGATTCAATTGCTGTTTGTTTGGCACATGACAATGATAACAAGAAAGTGGAGCAAGCTTTGCTAAAAAAGGATGCAGTTCAAAAATTGGTCAAGTTCTTCCAGTGTTGTCCAGAACCGTTTTTCCTGCACATACTAGAGCCCTTTTTGAAGATTATCACGTATGTTTCCTTCATCTTATTTTTGATTGCTTATGTGTAGAGGTGGCAGGATGGGCTAGTTGAATTTCCTTTAAAAATATCTTACAGGGAACGGGTTGAAATTACTCCATATATAGATTAATAACAATATTAAAAAAATACCGAGCATACAAATTACTAGCTAATTAATTATGCAACCATAGTTGACACACGGGTTTTTTGTAGAAAGAATTTCTTTTGGACAAAAAGTGTTTCAAGTCAACCCCTTTAACCAAAAAATTCCACTTACGACCTGAATTGCTCATTAGCACAATCTGCTTAGGTTTTATCAGTTAATTGTTTTTCATATATATATATATTAAGAGCCATGATCTCTTGTTGCAGGAAATCATCTCGTATTAATACAACATTGGCTGTTAATGGATTAACACCATTGCTCATATCGAGGCTTGATCACCAGGACGCTATAGCTCGTCTCAATTTGCTCAAATTAATAAAGGTTGGATACGTATTATTCTTTTTTGTATGCTACTTTATGTCCCGTGTTCTGCATGTAAAAGGAATGTACCATCCATCAATTTCCCTTTTTGGGGACTGACTTCTTCAAATTGAAAATTAAGGTTTTATTAGTTTATATTTGGTTGTTGGTCATATCTAGATGAATATCTATTTTTTTTTTGTATTCTGTGACAGGCTGTATACGAACATCACCCACGTCCAAAACAACTAATTGTAGAAAACGACTTGCCTCAAAAACTTCAGAATTTAATCGAAGAACGCAGAGATGGTCAAAGCTCTGGTGGTCAAGTTTTGGTGAAGCAAATGGCAACTTCACTGCTAAAAGCACTCCATATCAACACTGTTCTATGATGCAGGGTATTCATCTTTTTTTTTTCATTGCACATGTAAATATAATTTTTGGTGTGTGATGTAATTATTTATCCTAGTTTCTTGAAACTTACAGTTTCGTGTTTGGTTTATTATATTGTGGCTTTTGGTGTTTGATTTAAATCATCTTCCATGTATAGATCTATTCTTATGAGCTTACCCAAGTTCCAAAAAATCATTAAGTTCTAGTTGTATATGTTTTTTGTATCATCAATATGCTCCCCTTTTCTTCTACTTCTATACATATACATAAGTAATTATGTGTATATGTTTGATGTGCGATTTGTGTTTCACAGGTTGTGCGTGTTTTTTAGAAAGTTGGCACTTTTTGGGGTCTTGAAAATTTCTGTCAAAATTACTGTCATCAACAAAGTAACAAGCGATAATAGGTGAATCTTTTCTAGAAATTCTGGATGATTTTGCTATATAAGCAATGTACATATTTATTTCTTTTGTTTAACCATGGGTTTGGACCTTTGGCCGACTAATCCACCAGTTTGAACCCACCACCACACATAAAAAACCTTTTCTTTTCAGAAGTTTATCGTGTCCTCACGGTATAATATTATTATACTTATTTATGAATATTATGTTAGTTTTTATTTATTATCACTAGTATTATATTCGTTTTGTTTCTAATTTTCAATTGTCTATATAGCAAATCAGAAACCCAGTTACCTTTCTCTCAGTTAGGACTTAACCCTGAATTATATAGTTGAAGAGCACACTAGATTCTGTTAAGCCAAAGATAACTACTGTACTACTATTATTACAGTATATTTCTAATTATCTGTCCAGAATCTCTGTAGCAAAGAAATTAAATCAAGGCCTTTATATTACTATCACTCTACAAGTGTTGCATTCGTAAACAAAACAATTAAACATAATGGAATTTACTTAAGAATTTAGACAACTTTAATTAGCATCATAAATTTAATCAAGAATTTCCACTGCTTTCATTAACATCATAAATCAAAAGAGAGTACTATTAATATGCAGATCAAAACCCTAGTTGTAATTCTTTTGCTGCCAAGATCAACTCTCTTCTAACCCTAATCCGCTCATCTTCCTTTGCCGTATGTCGCTGTGGTTCCATCATTGTCAACACCGAATCATTCTCCAAATCACTCTCTGGATTCCCCTTCGTAGTTTCTTCCTGAAACAGCCCCTCTTTCTTTGTTACTTTTTCTAGCCTGTGCTGTCGCATGTGTCCGCCCAACGCCTGTCCAGTTTCAAACTCTTTCGTGCACATCTTGCACCGATGCAAACCAGAAGAAACAGTAGGGACGACACCACTAAGACTTAACAAACATAATGCAGCATCATAATCTGCACTACGCTTAATCTTTTTATGGACCCCTTGATGACCACCAAGGGCTTGATAAGATTTGAATCTTTTTTTGCATGTCTTGCATTCGTACCCATATTCACTGTCTGGAAAACCAGAGTTTTCTTCAAGATGTTTTTGTTTCTTCAGCTCGGTTGTCATCGCTTTGTGTGTTTTCAAAATCTTGAAATTGTGTGTTGTGTGTTTTTTGGATGAAGAAATATTGAAGGTGTGTGTTGTGTGTGAGAGGAGTATGTGAGATTTAGTAGTAGATTGAAGGCGTATTAGTATTATTTATAGAGATTTAATCAAGATACTTAGGGTGTGTGTGTGAGAGAGGGATAACAGGGTAATAAAAAGCATGCTAGTTAAAAAGGAAAGTAAATATTTTCAGTTTGTGATTGTATCTTGCATAGTAAGTGACAAAAGTCAAAGCCCAATTCATCAAGGGTAAATTTTTTTTTCTAATAAGGAGAGTAACATGAGGAATTAATGCATGGTAAGCCCCTGTAAGCTAATGGCGTAACAACCTATAGCATTCCATAATTATACAAACGAGTGATAGGAAGATTCAAGGAAGAAGGGGTAAATTTACAATTTGCATTAATGCATGGTAAGCCCCTGTAAGCTAATTGCGTAACAACCTATAGCATTCTATAATTATACAAACAAGTGATAGGAAGATTCAAGGAAGAAGGGGTAAATTTACAATTTTGCAAAGGAAAATTAACAAATATAGGACATCAAATGTTCATAGAGTGGCTAACTTTGATGCGTACACAACTGATGTACACCATGTAAAGTGTGTTGTACTATACAAATTTACTGATGCACAAATACAACTTCTTGTTGTTCACATCACTCCCGACCAAACCCTCTCAACTTTTTCATTCTTTTGATCCACAACCAGACCGAACAATTGAAAGGCAAAAAATAATGTTGGCTACTTAAAAAGAGAAAAAGAAAACTTAAAAAAAAGAAACCTGAGTTGGCGCTGATGTCACTTTGTGCGTTGCATAACTACTAGTCTTAGTTATGTTGTGTGGGTGATTAATTTGTCTCCGACTTGTGTTCTGATTGTTATGGTACAATTTTGCATTTAGGCTTTGGTTTTATGTATGGTGTGTTGCGGATGGCCGAATGTATAACAAGTTACAATCCAAACAATTTTATGCAATCAAATTTGAAACATATTGGTTATTTTTTTTAAATGTTACCATATGGTTTGCACAAAAAGTGTTTCAAGTCAACTCCAGCTGACCCTGGTTTGACCCGTCCCAAAATGACCCGTTTTGACTACACTGTCCAATTTATCATCTATCTATAATGAAGATAAAGAGCACAATTTGCTTACAAACAGACAAGACCCTCTTTGTATACTAAGACTTCTAACCAACTTAACTGACTTGGCTAATTTACCTTATTTTTTTTACATTAACACTGATCAAACCTTGATTTTGGGCTTAGATCTCTTTACCCTTAAATTTGCTTGTTATCTGATCTAATTACACAATCTTGGTTCACAAAACAAACAATATTTTTTGGTAAATAAAAGACTGCTACTATCAACAGTAACACAAAGAATTGAAACACCAAGATATTTAATCAAGAACTACTTAACTGAATCAAGAACAACTTCAACAAACTGCCATCGACATTAATAATCTAAATATGTTATACTTTTTAGTATATACAATTCAGTCATAAATCCGCAAATTAAATAATTGAATCACTTGTTCGTTCAATTCCGAACCAAATACGCTACTCCCTAAAAAGAATCATATGCTAACCGACAACGTCTTATACCTAAGAATCAAAACCATAATCGAAATTCTTTCGCTGCCAAGATCAAATCTCTTCTAACCCGCATCCGTTCATCCAACTCCGCTTGACGTCGCTCTAGTTCCTCCATCGTCAACACCGAACCACTCTCCCCATTCTCCTTCGACGCCTTTTGCCTCCACAGCTCCACTTTTTCATGCCTATGCTTCCTCATGTGCCCACCTAACATCTTCCCAGTTTCAAACACTTTCGTACACATCTTGCATTGATGCACCGACCCATTAGGAATAATATTAAGACGTAACATGCACATATCATCAACGTTGTCTTCGTTGGGTTTAATCTTTTTATGGATCCCTTGATGACCACCAAGCGCTTGAAACGATTTAAACCTTTTCTTGCACGTTTTGCATTCGTACCCGCATGCATCAGTTTCTTGAAAACCCGAGTTCTCTTTATGTTTAAAGACCACCATCGTTCTGCATTTGTTAACGCTTTGTTTTCTGTTGCTTTTCTTCAACTTTATGATCATCATATCGCTCGATGTACGTGGTTTCAAGAATGAGAAATCTTGAAGAAGGTGTGTGTCTGTGTTTGTGTTTGTTTGATTGTTATGATAATGTAGAAACCTGAAGGCGTATGTCTAGTATTTATTAGAGGTTGATTAAAGCTTATTAGTTTGTTATCATTCCTTGCATACCAAGAAATATTGATCAACGGTTTAGATTTGATTTCTACAAGAAAATTTCGAGTGTTTTCGACTGATTTCCATTCATGTGGGGGATTGTTGGAAAATTTTTAGTGAAAAATGTGTTTTCACTAACTTTGGACATAGATAATTATTAGTAAATATAATTATTAAATGTAAGGCCAGGTCGAGCCAGTATATGTCCAAAACAGAGTTAGTGTGAATGAGATATCGAGTCTCAAAGAAGGAAAGTTGGAATGGAGAAAAATGGTTAAATGTCAGTTACGAGCTCGTTTGGTAACTGCAAATTAATGTGTCCTTAATTGACAATTAAATTGGCTGTTATGATTTGTTTCAAAGTTTATAACTGCAAATTAATGTGTCATTAATTGACAATTAAATTGGCTGTTATAATTTGTTTCAAAGGTTTATAACTGCAAAATTGACAATTAAATTGGCAGTTATGATTTGGTTTATAGCAGCTCATTATTAAGGCATTAATTGACATTGATTGCACCATTACACCATATGCATATGAATGTGTATAAATAGATGGTAATCTCAACCATTCGATGACACAACTAAAACACACAAGAGAGAAAAGCTCCATTAACAAGTTTTCCAGCAGTCTTTTCGATCAGAAGCACTCTGTTTTCCGTGATATTTCAGGCAAGTATGTCAGGTCCGGCTGTACAACAGCTTTGAACGTTGTACCCTGGGAAACAGACGGCGAATCTGTTTTAAAGGAAGCGTGTCCAACACGTGCCTCGTTCCACGACCTTTTACTGTTTTCTTATTTATCGTTCATAGTGTCTGTCTTCTGCTTCTACCCAATTCTGTCTGTTTTATTTTATGTTGTTTAATTTCTGTTAATTATTATTAATTGTAATATGATTTTATTTTAATAAAAGTGTACATGTTTCCCTACAATCTTAAAACAGATTCGGTTTAACAGAATTATAAACACTTTCTTAAAATCGGATTAAATATTATTAACAGATTTTATAAACTGTTTTCTGTCGAAACCAAGATTGAGTTTCTTTGGAAATCAGTTTTAATTAAACAGACTTGGAATTGCAGATCCATAACGTTTAAATTAATACGAATCAGTTTACGTATATAGAAACCAGGATTGAGTTTCTATTAAACTGATATTATTTTCACTGAAACCAAGATTGAGTTTCGGTAAAACAGATCCGGTACAAGCAGATAACGAGTGATTACTGTTTGTTTAACTGTTTGTGTGTGATATTTCAGGATGACTAACACTCAAACTCCTCCTCCTGCGACTACTGTTGTGATCCCAACCGGTGCGCCGGCTACCAACACAGTGGCTAATCATGCAGAAAGACCAGAAAAGTTCAATGGTCAGAACTTTAAAAGGTGGCAACAGAAGATGTTTTTCTATCTCACCACCTTGGGTCTAGCACGGTTCTTGAAAGAAACTGTGCCTCAGGTTGAACCTCCTGCCGAAGGTCAATCCTCTAATGCACAAGCTGTGCAAGCTGTGGAAGCATGGAAACATTCAGATTTTTTGTGCCACAACTATGTTTTGAATGGTTTGATAGATCCTTTGTATAACGTGTACTGCAAGACCACGACTGCCAAAGAATTATGGGAGTCATTGGAACGCAAGTACAAAACAGAGGATGCTGGTACAAAGAAGTTCGTGGTAGCTCGGTAGACCTGCAGGTTCTGCTATACGACATTCATGCTGAGGGAATGACTTTGAGTGAAACTTTTCAAGTGGCTGCTATAATTGAAAAGTTACCTCCAAGCTGGGAAGAATTTAAAAACTACTTGAAGCATAAGCGAAAGGAGATGAATGTTGAAGACTTGGTTGTTCATCTTCGTATTGAAGAGGATAACAAGCTGGCTCAGAAAGATACTTATGCACCTGATTCTACTTATGCTGGGTCATCTTCAAGGTCCAATTCCAAGGGAAAAGGCAAAGACAAAAGGAAGAATGACAAGAAAGGCAAAGGGAAGTCTGAGTACCTTGCTCCTAAAGCTGAGATTGTAAAACAAAAGTTCCAGGGAACTTGCTACAACAGTGACCAACCAGGTCACCGTGCTGCTAATTGCAAGATGCCAAAGAGGACGAATCCACGTCAGGCAAATATGGTGGACGATAACGTGGACATGATTGCGATGGTGTCTAACGTATGTGCCATGATTTATGAGGTTAACCTGGTAGGTACTAACCATGGTGATTGGTGGATTGATACTGGGGCAACCCGTCATGTGTGTGCTGATAAGAGTATGTTTCACTCTTTTAGAGCGGTTGACAATGGACATAAGCTGTACATGGGCAATTCTGCAACTGCTGATATCAAGGGCGAAGGAGATGTTGTTTTGAAGATGACATCCGAGCTGCTCCGCTCCCCCTCACCCCGTCCCTGTTTCTTCGTTCTCTCCTCCCGCCGCCCCTGTCCCCGTCCCGGTGTCCTCTCCTTTTTCTCCTTCCTTCTCCCTTTTCCTTCCCTCCCCCTCTACCTCCTCCCCCTCGTCCTTCCTCCCTTCCTCTCCCTCCTTCGCCTCCCTCGTGTGCCTCCCTCCTGCTTCGCCACCTACTTCTGCTCCCTGTCTTGTCCTGGCCCGTTCCCCTTGTTCCCCGTCCTCCTCCACCCTGCTCTCTCTCCCTGCCTTCCCGGTCTTTTCCGCCCCCCTCCCTTCTCCGCCCGCGCTGCTGTCGCCGCCCGGCCGTGCCCTCTCCCCCCACGTCCCGCCCTCTGCCTCCTTTACTCACTTGTCCTCACCCTCCCTGTCTTTCCTTTGCTCCCCGCTCTCCTCTCCGTTCCCCCCTCCCTTCCTCGCCTGTCCGTGCCCTGTCCGTCGCCCTCCCTGTGCCCGTCACCCCTACTTTTCCCCCGTTGTTCTACAGGTCCCTTTTCGCTTGGGTCTTGCTGTCCTGGCCTCCTCCGTGCCTCCACCCCTCCCGTTGCCTCTGCCGGCCCGCCCCGTTGTCCGTCCTCTGCCCTGTTGTGCCTCCCCTTCCTCCCCTGGCCTGTTGCCCTCGCCTCCGTGTTGTGTGTTCGTCTGCTCCCCTCCCTGCCCCGTGGGCCGCGGCCCGTGGGCCCGCGGCGGCCCTTCGTCCGGTGCCTCTCACGCACCGCCTCCCCCCCTGGCCTCCGTCCGTCCCCCCGGGAGCCCGTGTTGCTCTCCCGCGCCCTCCGCCTTTGCCTCCTGCGTCCTCCTATCTACCTCGCTCTCCCCTTGCCGCTCCTCCCTTGCCCTCCTCCTCTGGTCCCCGGTCGCCTCCCCTTCTCCTTCTGTCCCGCCTCCCGATCGTTCTCTCTTTGCCTCCCTTCCTTCCCTCCGCTCCCGTGCCTCCTCTGTGTCCTCGCTCTCCTGCTGCGCCCTCCTTCCGTCGCGTTCCGGCGGCTCTCCCGGTCCCCGCCTGGGCGGACCTCGTCGGCCGCTGAGCTTGCCCGCCGTTCCCTCCTGCCCCTCGCCCTTTCCGTTCCCCGTCCTCCGCACGTCTCTCGCGCCCTCCTACTCTCCTCTCCGGCCCTCTAGCGGTCCGCCTCGTGGGGCACTCCCGTCGCCACCGTGCCCGGCGCGCGTGTGCGTGCCACCCGTATGCGCGTCCTGGTGCACCCCATCGCCCCTCCCTCTCGTGCCGTGCGCCCGCCGTCGGGGGGCGCCCCGTCCTCTCTCCGTCTCCTGCCCTCTTTACCCGGTGTCACCGGTCGCCTCCGCGCGCCCTACCTCCGCCGTCTCCCCCCACTCCTCGTCAAACTTCCCACCTTTCTTTTCACGTTCTCCTTCCCTCTCCTCTCCCTGTTCCCTACCTCGTCTCCCCTTTTTCCTCTGGGCCCCTCGCCGTGTTCCCTCCTCCCCTGTTGCCTCCGTGCCCCTCCTCGTGTTTGTCCTCGCCTTCCCCCTCTACTCCTCGCTGCCTCCCCTCGTCGTGTCGGTCCCGGCCACGCTCTTCCTGTTGCGCAGCTGTCCCTGTGTCTCCTTTTTGTTCCGCCCCGCTCCGCCTGCCTGCGTTAATCTCCCTGCCCCCTGAGTCTCCTGTCTCGTGGCTCCCTGACCTCGCGCCGTGTCGTCCGTAGCGTCCGGCCTTTGCTTCCGTCCCCCTTGCCGACCGCCCCCTGAGGGCCGGGTCCTTCGGTTTGCGTTCCCTCGTTTCTGCCTCCTCTCCTCCTGCGCTCCCGTTACCTCCCTCTCCCCTGTGTCGCGCCGGACCCGCGCTCGTTCTTTTCCCCCGGCCCTCGCCCGCCCCCCGCTTCCCCTGCTCCTTGGCCTGATCAGTTTCTCCCGTTGTGGCGTGTGCCTTCGTTTCCTTCATCCCCCTCCTCTTGGCTGTCCCTGCCCTCTCCGTCCTGTCCTCCTTTCCTGCCTCACGGCCGCCGGTTTCCCCCTCCGGCTTCTTCTCCTCTTCCCGTCCCGGCATCGGCGTTCCTTTGTGCCTCCCGGTTCCCTACCTTCCGTCCTCCGCTTCCTTCCCTCCGTTCTCCCCTTCCTGCCGCGCCCCCGCAGGCCCCCGGGCCGCTCCGCCGTCCCCGCCTCCTCTCCTTCCTGTGCTCCTCAACTCATCTGGGCCTTGCCCGTGTGCCCGGTGTCGGTTGCCTCCGTTCCCCGCTTCCATCCCCGCTCGTCCGGTGTCCTCGCCTCTGGTTGCTCCCCTGACGCTCCTTCTCCTTCTTCCTCCTTTCCCTTTCCTCCCTTTCTATTCGCTGCCCGCGATTTCTGCCTCCTTCCTCCGCGTTTCGCTCCGCTTCCCCTGTTGCGTCCTGTGCCGGTTCACTGTTTCCGCCCAAACTCCTTTCCTTGCCGTCCGACCTGCCTCCTCCCTTCTCCTCCTCCTACGCCCTTTTCTCCCTTGCCCTTCCCTTCCTGCCTTTTTCCCTGCCCCCGTTCTGTACCTCTCCCCTGCTCCGTTCCTGCGCGCTGCTTGCCTCTCCGTTCCCTCCGCTCCTCCCCCTTCTCCTGCTCCTCCTCTGTTGGTCTCCTGTCGCCCCCCGCCGTGTGTCTCCTCTGTCCTGCTTCCCGGCCTGCCCTCTTCCTTCTCCCCCCCCCTTCCCTGCGGCGCCGCGGCACGCCCTCATGTGCGTTCTTGAGCCTCCTTCTTCCCTCTCGCTCCATTCTTTCTCTTTTCTGCTCTCCCCCGCCCCCGACCCCCTTCTGTCCCTGTTTGTTCCCTGTGTCCTGACTCTTCTGCCCTCGCCTGTCCGCCTCCTCTTGCCGCTCCTTCTCCTCCTTTTGCGGCCTGCTTCTTCTTGTCCGCTGGCCGCATCCGTCCTCTCTGCCCTCCTTTCTTACTACTCCCTCCCTCTTTTCCATCCACTCCTCGCCCTCCTTCCTTTTTCCTGCCTCTTCCTCTCCTGCTCTCTTTTCCTTTTCTCTACCGCCCCTCCTGTTCTCCCCTTTTTTCCGCGCCCGCCCTTACCTCCTTCCGTTCATCCTTTCGTCTTTGTTCCCCTCCCTCCTCCGTCTGCTCCCCTTCCTCCTCCTGCATCCCTGTCCCCCTGGTGTTCCTCTCCTCCCTCCCCGCATCCCCCCTACCTGCCCTTACTTTCCTCCCCTTTGGCCCCTCGCCACCCTCTGTGTGGGCCGCGGGGCTCCCCCGCGGCCCCTCACCCTCCTGTCTGTCGCCTCGCCCTTCGTTTCCTGCTCTCCCAGCCTCTCCGTCCGCCGTCTGCGTCTCGTCGTTTGCCGGCCCCTGTCATGGCCGCGCGTCCTCCCTGTCCTTTCCTCCTCGTGCTCCGCCTGCCTCCCTCTCCTTTGTCTTGTGCGCTCGTTCTCCCTCCCCTCCTCTCCCTTCCCGGCGCCCTGTCTCCCTGCCCTCTCCCTGTCTCCCCTCCCTTTTCTCTGCTTCCTCCTTCGCCTCTCCTTCCTTCCCGCCGTGGCGCCTGTCACCTCCTCTTTTGCTCTGTCTCTGTCCTCCCTCACTGTCCGTCCCCCGTTCCCTACCCCGTCCCTCCCCCCTGTCCTCCTCTCGCCACTTCCTCGTATCTCGCGTGCCCTCTCCTGTGCTTGGCTCGTCCCTGCCTCTCACTCGTCCTCTTTGCCTTGCCTTTCCCTTTCCGTGCTCTCGTGTTTCGTCCTCTACACTCGTTCCTCATTCCGTCCTACTCGCTGCTCTCCTTCCCGTTTCCTCTCGTGCCCTCCTTCCTGTCCTTCCTTTTTTTTTCCCCTTTCCTTCCGTACCGACCCGCCGCCCTCCGCCGAGGCCCCCCGTCGGCCCTTTTCTGCTGTCCAATTCCTTCCTCCGCTCCCCCCGCTCCCTCCTCCTCGCCTTCCGGTCCTGGCCCCTACCCTCTTGTCCCACCTCTCGTTTCCTGTCCCGCTCCCGCCTCCTTAACCCTCCCTGCCTCGCCGCTTTCCGCCTTTTCTCCTCCTGCCCTCCGCTCCACCCCTCCCTCTCGCCTCCGTCTTGCCGTTCCTCGCACATCTCACTTTTGCCTACTGTGCCCTCCCTCTCTCCCCCCTCCCCACCTCGTTGTGGGTAACCGAGGTCCGCGTTATCTCCCGTTCTCTCCTTACCTTCCCTCTTACCTGCCGCTTTCTTTCCCTGCCGCCCTCCCCTGTCCTGCCCTCGTCATCCCTTTTGATCCAGCTAGATCCTGAGTATCATCTGCATATTTTATATCAAATAACTGGTCACATATTATATTTGAAGTAAATCATAAATCCATCTCTGTATAATATTTGTAAGTATGTGTAACATGATTGAGTGGAGTATTGCACCTTCATCAACCATGGTACCATCTTGTTCCCCTTTTTGGTTATCTGATAACAACAATGTTGGATATCAAGATCATAAACCTTCATTCATATTTAGTCAATATAACAGTACTTTAGTTTTATATTTTGTGCAGTCCAAATAAATTGTACATAATAAGTAAATGGGCTGCAGTATTTTTAAATGGGTCATGTATAGAAATCGACCCAAACAGAAGTCAACTAAGACAGTTAAATTGGTTGACAGTTATTCATAGTTATAGGGTGAAAATGTATGATTCTTCATGATCCATCACAACGGTTCATATATACCTCTTCATATAGTATAAATAGAATGTAAATCTCATTCTGTAGATAACAATTCAAAGTAATAAAGTCTTTATTATATACCTTTGTTATTTCACTGCAATCTTTACCTTTTTTACTATTATCCCAAACACTCCATCTGTCAAACCATGGCAAACACCAATAAGAATTTGGAGGCCTATTGGCCATACAAACACAGAAGGTCTGGCCAAAACCCACAACCTTGACCTCAAAGATGGTCCTCTTGTGTCTCAAATTCATCACGAGGTGAGATAAACGATTTTTTGGTTATATTAATTTTAAGATGGAACCTCAAACATAATGCATATGGTTATGTTTGATGTTTCGATAAATATATTGTTTTTGGAAATCTGATTATTTTGGGGTTTCGAACAATCATACCAGCTGCAACAAAACTGACGATCTAAGGGTAAACTTAAACTTACCCTATCGATGACCTTTTTTTTATATCTAAAGATAGGAGACTTTTACTTCCGTTTCACAAGACTTCTTTAATATTTTCACCAACTTAATTTTTTTTCTTACTTTTTTTGGTTATTTTCGCTTTCAAATTCTTAAATGCCAATAATTTGTCAAACACCCAATTATTTGATTAGCACAATTTTAAACAGCAAAAGCATATCTAAACAGTATCATCTACAGCCTGTTCTATTACAACTGATTATCTTATTATAGTGATGTAATTTCACATAATGACTTTCAAAATGCACATCCAGACACCCCCTTCCTAGAAGCAAATCACAATAATTTGAGGTGGTCTTTTTTTCACCTCTATGTATGAATGACTGTTCAAGAGGACTTCTAAGGAGACACTTTCCCTTTCCCAGTAACTATATTGCAAAAGTATACCGTTTATGCTTCTTGGCATATTTCTAACAATCCATTATTTTTTTCCATTCAAGGTTCTCAATGCACTATTCAACCTATGTAAGATAAATAAAAGGAGACAAGAACAAGCGGCAGAAAATGGAATTATTCCACACTTGATGCGTTTCATAATGTCAGATTCTCCAATGAGACAGTATGCATTACCATTGTTATGTGACATGGCCCATGCATCACGTAATTCGAGGGAGCAATTAAGAGCTCATGGTGGGATGGATGTCTACTTGAGTTTACTTGAAGATCAACTTTGGGCCGTGACAGCATTAGATTCAATTGCTGTTTGTTTGGCACATGACAATGATAACAAGAAAGTGGAGCAAGCTTTGCTAAAAAAGGATGCAGTTCAAAAATTGGTCAAGTTCTTCCAGTGTTGTCCAGAACCGTTTTTCCTGCACATACTAGAGCCCTTTTTGAAGATTATCACGTATGTTTCCTTCATCTTATTTTTGATTCCTTATGTGTAGAGGTGGAAGGATGGGCTAGTTGAATTTCCTTTAAAAATATCTTACAGGGAACGGGTTGAAATTACTCCATATATAGATTAATAACAATATTTGTTGGAAGACAAGATTCAAGCCTGCTCAAGAATAGAAGATTACTAAAGCTCATAGTATAGTTTTACTATCAATAAATGTTTATGCAGACTTAGGTTAGTAAAATAAAATGTCTGCATTATTATATGGGTCATATGTAACCTATTTCGGCCCATATTAGACAGTTATTATTGTTATGTCAGTTTATAGTTAATACAGTTATATTACAGTTATTAGGAAAGGTTGTGTCGTTTCATGAACAGACACAAAAGTCAAAGACACCCTTTCACAAACTATATATACTTAGGAATCTGTACTTGTACGAATAATTCAAAGTTCAATAAAGATTACTGCTTTATTGTTTATACTGTGTCAATAGATTTTTTCTGCATCACCCATATCCAAACACTCCTGTATCAATACAATGTCCAATTCCAAAACACACTTCAACAAATGGCCAAGGCTTTACAAAAGCACTTATGGCTTTCCTAACATGTGGCATCAGAGCAAACCTGGGGATCATCTTGGAAGGACACAGAACTTGGAATTCATTCATAGGCAACTCAAAAGAGAAAATCAAGAACAGATAGGTTCTTGTATGACAAAAATCTCAGAAGAATGCAAGAACATGCTAAAGGACAAAATGAAGGAAGTTATGCAGTACAACTCTTCTTTAGACAATCCATCAAGCAGCAACACATACAAGCATTACAGATGCTTCAAATGCAGAGAACTTGGACATATCATAAAGTTCTGTCCAAATGATAAAAAGAAAACTCCAAAGAGAAGAATGGAAGGAATTGAGGCCACCAAGCCATCTGTCATGATCACATATCCAGAATCCATACATTTTTCTACCACTTGCATGATCAAGAACACAGACTTGACAACATGGGACGAAATTTGGTATGTGAGTAACAAACTAGACAGACATGTCTGTTACAAACTTGATGCCTTCTGCAACATCAAAGAAAACTTCACTGTGACCAAGTTGGAGAATCAGAAAAAGTTTCTTTTCTCTTATGGCTTAGGAGAAGTTCTTATAGAGCAAGGAGGCAAGAACAATTTGATCATTCCTGGCGTTTACTACACACCAGAAGTCACCCTCAATACCCTATCACTGGAACTCTTGGAGAAACAAGGAATTGATGTAAACTTTGATGGAAACAAATGTACTCTAACTCCTATGTTCAAAGACAGAAAAGTCCTCTACTTTGATGAAGACAGGATGAGGAAGATGCACAACAAATATGTACAAGATTACTTTGAATCAATCACAAACAAGGAAAGCATGGAGCAAGACACAGTCAAAATCAAAGGGGATCTCTACTCAACAAAGGTTCAAACCTTCAATGACTTTGTTACTTTCCTTAACTTGATCAAAAATGATGAAATTATTAGTCAGGAATGGGACTACTTTAGGAACAGGTTTAATAAAATGGTCAAATGGTTTTTTAACCATTATTTAGAAAGATCACTCCCTAGATCTATCCCACCAACTGTTAATGGTGTGGAAATCCACCTATTTGACTTATACAAATTAATTGAAACTATGGGAGGATACCTAAATGTGCATTTTAGTCAAGAATTTGACAAAGTTGGAGAAATCATGGGATTACCTAAAGGGAATGGGGAGGAAATTAGGAGATGCTATATGAATTACTTGGAAATTCTTACTTCACACTTTAAAACTGCAAAAGCACCCTCAAAGGCACAAACTGGTGCCCTTTTAGAACCTGCATGGAAGGCAAAGATAGACAATGGAAGTCTTGGAACTAACCAATGGAAAAATGGTGAACGTGGTGCAAATTGGATGAGGCCTGCAGTCCCCAAAGGCAAAGAAGTACTAGAGCACTTTGGTGTTAAATTGGAAGACACCACCTACCCACCAGAACCAACTCAAGCACATCAATTGGAGAATCAACAGAAATTCTACTCAGTCCCATCATCATCAAGGCTTGATACCGGGTCCGTCGAAAGAAACTTTAAATTAAACCGGGTTTTATATATTATCGAAAACCCGGTAATCAACTACCCCGGTTTGAGTGACCCGGGTCAACCCGATCGCGAGAACCCGTTGAGACCCGGCCATGTGGTTTTGTTTTTTCATGTTATTTCTAAAAAAAATACAGTTTTTGTAATATAGTATTGTGCAACGTAATTTATTTGTTACATTATACTTTGATAGTAAATCGCTTTTTTTGTTAGGCTAAAACCAACTGTTCATGAAATGTTCACTGAACGTTTAGTTCATTTACAGCCCTACCGAAAAGCCAAAAAAAACGAACCGAATTATATATTCGATTTTCGGTTTAAATATAGTTTTTGCAAAATGTAAACCGAATCGAATAAAAAAAACAAATTCATATAAATATAGTTTTTCTTATATATTTATGTACAATAAAAAGACACTTCATATATTTTCCTAGTCTAAAATTTAAAAAAAGTTGAATTTTTTTTCTTCTAAAAATGTATATAATTTAAAATTTAAAAATAAATTTTTTTATTCGGGTCAACTCGAAAACAAAACCGAATTCAAATCCGATTTTTATTTTGGTTAAATCCAATTTGAATTTGGTTGAGTTCGCTTTTCAGTTTTAACAAAAAAAAAAAAAACTAAAAATAATCAAACTGAATACCGATCGATATGTTGACATTGACTTTCTTTAACTTTTCTTTTCAAGTAACTATCCCACAACAAATGTTTAACTATCTCACAAATATCAACGGATACAACTTGTACCCAAATTTGCATTTATTAGAGCGAGTTTTTGGCATTAAATAATCGCGTACTTTTTCAAATGTGTCCATATGGTACGTATGCTAAAAAATTTGCCCATATGGTACATCAACTTTTACTTTCATGCCCATATGGTCACTTTTTTACCGACTACCGGTTAAACCGGCTAAATTTGTTCCAAAAGCTAACGTGACATTTTATTAATAGAATATAAAGTATTTGTTTGTATTAAACACACATTAAATAGTTATCTACTTTCTCAAATGTACTCATATGGTACGTGTACTAAAAATGCTACGTTTTTTTACGTTTTCGTCCGATTTCTTACGTTTTCGTCCGTTTTTTAAGTTTACGTCCATTTTATTACGTTTTCGTACGTTCTCGTCTGTTTTCTTACGTTTCCGTCCATTTTCGTCCCTTTTTTTTTTACTTTTTTGTCTGTTTTTTAAATTGAATAAAGACGTATAAAACGTAAGAAAACGAAGAAAGAGGTCAATATACAAAAGAAAACGTCCAAAATGGAAGAAAACAGACGGAAACATAGAAAAACGTTAGAAAACGATCAAAAACGTAAGAAATCGGACGAAGACGTAAAAAATAGACGAAAATATAAAAAACGGACGAAAACGTAAAAAACGGACGAAAACATAAAAAAACGGACGAAAACGTAAGAAATTGGAGAGACCGTAAAAAGCGAACGAAAACGTAAAAAACGGATGAAGAACGTAAGAAATCGGACAAAAACGTAAAAAAACAGACGACAATGTAAGAAATCGGACGAAAACGTAAGAAATCGGACAAACCGTAAAAAACAAACGAAAACGTAAAAAACGGACGAAAACGTAAGAAATCGGACGAAAACGTAAAAAAAGGGACGGAAACGTTAGAAATCGGACGCAAACGTAAAAAACGGAAGAAAACGTAAGAAATCGGACGAATACGTAAGAAATCGGACGAAAACGTAGAATACGTACACTTTTGATGACTTGGCAGACCACATCATCAGTTTGCAGGTCAAGCAGGTGGAAAAAAAAGTTTGTGACCATATTAGCACGAAATTGAAAGTTGAGGTACCATATGGGTAATTTTTTTAGTACACGTACCATATGGGCACATTTGAGAAAGTACGCGACTATTGAATGCCAAAAACCCGTTCACTAAAAACCTTCTTTTACACACTTTTTTTTAAAGGCTGATTATTTTGTTGCCTAAAGTAGTTAAATGGTTCATTATGTGAACGCAAAGAAATGCTTTACATTAATTAGTTGGAGCTACAAGTTTGGCCAAAAGATAAAAAAATAGAAATCGATTTCATGGTTGTTGCTTATTCTGTAACAAAACAACATGTAACAGTACAGCCTTATGTTGAAACTTCAAACCGTAGATGCATATGCAAAAAATGTGTATTTCAATAAAACTTAATGTGTAATGATGAAAAATAATAAGAAATAAAAAGAATGAAATGATCATTGATAATAAAAAGTTAAAAACTGATGTTTAAAGCCAGGGTAATAGAAGATCAATCCTAACTTTATTTGGACAGTTGGGCTTAAAATCCAAAGTTCACTTCTGGTTTTGATTCTCAGAATGTCTACGAACAGATGTTTTTCTTACAAATTAGTAACATTTTTTTTAAATGTTAGAAAGTGGGAATTTTAATAGTGTTGGGTGGAATCACTGTCTCACACCGAAAAAGATTGAAACAAATGTCTATATATATTTGGGTGATAGCAAGAACAACGATGTTGTGTGTATAAAAACGTGTATAAAAATATGTGTATAAAAATGTGTATAAAATGTGTGTATAAGAACGTGTATAAGTTTTAAAAGTAAGTCAAAATCAAATTTTGAGTTAATTACAAACGCTCGTTAATATAAAGGAATAACGATGCAATAATAAATAACGATCGTTAAAAATGTAACTTGCAAACCTGTTAATTATCCAATATTGCAACAAGAAAAAAGATTGATACCTTAAATTGAGAAGAAAAAAAAGATTGGTACCTTTAATTGAAATTGGCCTTAAGATGCGATTTGCCCAAAATTAATCACCCAATCAAGTTTGTCGATTGAACATCAATTATATGAAAACATTGACACTTGGGAGGTACTAGTAAATCTTTGAAGAATTGTGGTAAAGTTATAAGTTGTAACATGCCTTTATCACATTTCTAATATGCACAACATCATTATTAAGAGTATTTTTTAATTTTTGTTTCAAATGTTCAAAATTATATAAACAAAGACCACTACAAGTGTCGAACTAAAAACCATATACTAATTAAAAGACAACAAACATGAAAAACACAAAAACAACACGTGACAAATTGACAATAAAAGATTATAGTACCAGGATTTGCATGAGATGTTCAAGATAGAAATATTACTACTTGCCAAGCCCAACATATTAGAAGCCCAACAAGCTTATCTTGGCCAAATTAAATGGGGTGAGCAGAAAAACCGAAAAATCCGAATAATAAACCGAAAACCAAAACCGAATTGAGCCGAAAATAATTGAACCGAACTAATAACCGAACCGAATTTGTCAAAACCGAACCGAACTGAACTATGGATTCGGTTCTCGGGTTGGATATGGGTTTGGCAGTCTGAACCAAAAACCGAACCGAAAACCAAATTTATATGAATATATATATTTTATATATATTTATATATATATATAAAAAGATCAATAAAATTTTATCCTAATATAAAAAAAATACCTTTTATTTTTGAAATAATTTTTTTTGTTAAAAATATATGTATTTTTTTTAAAAATAAATAGTGTAATTCGGGTTATTCGGGTCAACCCAAAAACCAAACCAAATTCAAATTTGGTTCTCGGTTTATTCGGATCGGTTTAGTTGAATTCTAGTTCGGTTCGGTTCGGTTTTCGAGTTGACCCAAATAAAAAAATTAACTGAATAAACCGAATAACCCAATAACCAAACCGATCAACACCCGTAAATTTAATAGTGTATGTTTCTTTTTTAAAACGTCTTAATTTAGCTGTACATTTTAAAAATAGATAGAAAAAAGTATGATAAACTTTACCATATTACCCTAGCTTTAGTTTATTATTACCAAGTTTTCAAAAATCGTGAATCGGTAATCGGGCGGCCGACCCCCTTTAGCTTGTAATAACCCGATTGGCGTTTCCGGCAACTTTCAGTATTTTCGGCGAGCTTTGTGTATTTCCGGCAAGATTTTCTTAAAAAAACTTGTAATAGATATAAACAACTACTCTAGTGATTAAAACAAGTTTACGGTGAGTTTTTTTGTATTTTTGACAAGATTTGCAGGTTTCAGGAAAGGTTGACCGCTGTTGACCGATTTTTTTGACGGATTTACAAATCGAACATTTGTGACTCAGCATTGCTTAGGCGAAGATTAATCTGCTCATAAGTCTTTTTTTTAACGTGCAACTTTATTCCAAAATCTCAAGGATATCGACCAAAAAGA
>BQNB010073706.1:14605-32024 GCA_026074375.1 Tanacetum coccineum
AAACGCGTACAATACTAAAAATGAATAGTACATTTATTGACGTCGTCAAAGACTTGAAAACACAGGGTGTTATATATCATCCACATTTCCATTTAAGGACTTAATTTGCTCTTTCAACTTGACAATGACTGTGTCTTTTGCTTGAGTCACTTAATTCAAACAACTGAGTAAAACTTGGAGCATTTTGATTTAAAACACTGTTTTCTAGTTGAAAATTTTCCTAATTAAGTTGAGAATCAGCTTCCAAAGTGATGCAATGTTTTTCAAGAGTCGTAAAACTCTTACAAAGTTTTTCGTAAGTTTCTTTATCAACAAAATCCTTTTTATTGAGAAGCTCAGTCTTGAGTTCGAGACATTCATTCACAGTTTTACAACCTTCATTCAGAGACACATTCACAACAGTTTTTACAATATCATTATCAATGGCTTGTGCCAAGAGTCGTTCATTTTCACTCAAAACTTGATTCATTTTAACTTCGAAAGTTTTGGACTCTAAGCGATGTTGTTCGACAGCCTGTTCCATTTGATAAAAGACTTTTTGGACATCGGCAAGTTCTTCAACCAAGTATTGGTTGAAGTTATTGAAGATATCTTTTAATTCTTTTATAAACGGAATGATTTCATCTCGAAAACAAGCCTTTGTATGTTCAAACCCCCACGTGCCCTCAGTGATAGCTGTGGCAGTGGTTCTTTCTTTGACAACCTGATCAAAGCCAGTAAGATAGCGTTTAAGCTCTTTCAAGCTAGTATTCACCATACTTACTTTAGGAAGTTCTTTTGGAACCTCAACTATGACGGTTGTGGAAGAATGAGATGGGTCTAAAGCTGGGACCGAAGTCGCTTTCCAATAGGCATGTTCACTATATAAATCAGATTGTCGAACAAATCGTTTGTAGTAATCGTTATTAAGAATGGCATAATTGATGGGTTTCGTGTTCACTCTATGTTTCTCAAACAATGGATCTTGTTCTTTCAAAAGCATTTTTGAACGACTCTCTTCACAAAGCATTAATGTCTCATCAGAATCAGGAATCACAATAGTATCCATTTTAAGAATGGTATTCCCGTCATACAGCTTTGGCTTTGACTCCCGAGCTTTCTTCAGATAGAAAGGTTTTTCAAAACCGATAGCTTGTTTCGAGGAATGATCATAACAAATTTTGGATTTAGTCATCATATGAACAGTTTGCGCAGATTGACCTCTTTTGAAAATGATGTTGTCAAGTTGCTTAATTTTCTTTTCTAAAGTTCTAAATCACTTTTCTCTTTCAATATTTCTGTTTATCCTATCTAATTTCAACTTATTTTTGAGTTCAGAAACTGTTTTCATTAACAAATCTTTGCTACAACATGTTCGAAAAGAATTTTCCTTAAAGAAATAACGATCTCGTTCAAACTATTTCATTTGATCCTGAAAATTGTTTTCAACATTTGTTTCTCTATTCAAATCTTTAATTCTCTACTTTATATCTTGTCAAGCTCAGTTAAGTCAAATCTTTATTAACAGTGTGCAATGCGTCACTGTGTAGTTTATTTGTACACATAGACAAAATCAGGACATCTTGTTGAGCAGGAAGAGTAGAATCTAGAACATTTCCCCTGTTTGTGTATCACTCAGATACTGAGAATAAGGGAAAGATATTGCATCACAGATTATATCAGTTATCTGACTTTACTCACATCATTAGACTTTTCAAAGACATCAAAGATCTGCTCACTTTGATGGAGTAAAAGTGCAATTCCAGATTATCTGAATGTGTACCTCAGTGAGTGCTCTGACCACTCCTTTAGAGATTGGCCATGAGAGCAATTTTGGCTGAATTGAGTTCATCACAATCAAGTCATATGCATCCATAAAAATCGGCTTGATAAGCGGCGATTGTGATTGATGACTTAGTCTGAGATTTTTGAACATTCAGGAGTCCTGGATCTGCCAAGAATGCTATGCATCCTCTGTAAAAGCTTGTCCACCTGCATGAGGCTTGAACCAACAACACTAAATCGTTGAACCATGTCTCATCCCTTTTCCGCTTAGGCCTTAGTTCACTGCTTTGCAATATGACCCTCTCCTTTGCAATTGTAACAAATCACCAGTCCGTAGGTTTTCCCGTGTGAGAGCACCACTTGCACCAGATGTGTATTTTTCCTTGTTGTTCCACGGCAGCATAAGAAGTATGTCTCACCCATGTACAGGTTGCACCGTACACTTTTACCATCATAGATGGTAGCTTGATACGAGGGTTATTGACGAAGTCCTTATCAGGTTGTTGGTGTAGGAAAACCGAGATGTAACAACAGCAGTCAAGAATGACATCAATTTGATAATTGCATCAATCGGATCATCCCCCTTCTGAACAACTGAACAACTAAGCTGGAGTCTTGTTTGAAAACTCTGGTTGATGCTAGCTGATAGGTTGGTGAGCAATATTACCAGCTTTGGGTTGATGGTTGTTTGAGAATAAACGTTGTGTACCGGTTGGATTGAATACTCATTTGTGGGATAAGTACTTGAAAGAGGTGTTGAGTATTGGTGATGTTGATAAGGTGTAAGAAACTGAGAGGACTGATATGGTGAAATGTGCTGTTGTGGTAGAGACTGTTGTTGAGGGTGTAGATGAGTTTGATAGGCTGGCTGAGTTAACTGATGTATGCAACTAAAGCAGAGGAATCAGTTTTGCGTTCATGCATCAAACGAACTTCAATTGCATGACGTTCATTTGTTTGTAGATGAGCATGAAAGTATTATCACCGTTGGTAGTGTGCAATCATTTAACCAGTTTTGGACATCAGTGACAATTTGCTCCATCGTCAGTAGAGTGTTTAAGAACTTGGTGTTCACTTGAAAACTTGTCGTCCAACCGTCATCCTTGTAAATGTTCATATCATTGAGTAACAGAGTGACCCTCAAGTAATAGCCATGCAACGACTCTGCCTTTGCTTGTATGAAAACTATCAAGTTTTCATCAAACAACTTGCACTCAACTTTCTTGTTTGATTAATGATGTTCCTTGCATCAACAGTTTAATTTTCTCCCAAAGATCCTTTGCTACACGATGTTGACTCACTAAAGCATAGATTTCAGTTGGTAAGCCTTGAAGAATGATGTTAATTGCTTTGATGTCGCAATCTGCTTGAATGGCTTCAGCTGGAGTTAGCTCAACATATTCCTTTAGCCTAGTTACTCCATCCTCAGTGATTGAGGGCTAAACAAGTGGTCCTTTTTCAACAGATGCAAGTATCATTCTTCCATGGTGTGTCTATTCAACATAAAAGTATCCATTCTGCTTTTTCCATGAATCAATACAAGTGTTTTTTCCAGCATCGGTGGTTTGTTGTCTCCTCCAGAGAGAAGTGATTCTATCAGCAAGAGACGTCAATGTTGAATATCAAAAGATTACAATATATCGTCGGTGGTAAAAAGAAATTGTGTTGTTATGTTATTGATTGAGTCTTGAAATTAAACTACACGGATTTTACGATTCTTGACAAAACCGGAAAGACAAATGTTTGTTTCACGGGATTTTACAAGTCAACGAAATAACCGTGTAATTTTGAAATTGAGTTTTGTTAAGTGTGAGTTAGAATTTCACTGGTTACGGTCCTCAGTCTGAATGCTATTTTCGATCGTTTCGTTCGAACGGCTAGTTCGATCGTCTCGTTCGACGGCTAGTTCGATACTCACGTTCGAACGGCTTAGTTCGATCGTTTTCGTTCGAACGGCTAGTTCGCTACTGCTCGTTCGAACGGCTAGTTCGATCGTCTCGTTCGAACGGCTAGTTCGACGTCTCGTTCGAACGGCTAGTTCGGTCCTAACTGGTGAAGAACGCTAATTACGATCAAACTAAAGGTCCGCAAGTTTTCGATGCCTGCGCTTTTCCCCCCCCCCCCCTAATCCCTCGTTTCGGATTATCTTGTTCGATGCGTAACTAGTTCGATCGAGCTCGTTCGAACCCACTCTAGTTCTATCCTAGCTATTAATAAACACAACTTTTCCAAAACTCAAAAAAACACATTTTTAATGATTTTTAGCAAAATATTCATTTACAACAATATTACTAACCCTATAGGAACAATAAAAATGAAAACTTTAAGGTTTTTAAGCCAAAAAATTTTGACACTAATTTGATCTTTGTAAAGGTTTTGAACACTAATCAAACACACAAATCTAAACACACCACTCCATGGCTCTTGATACCAATTGTAGAATACTAGTAATCTAATGAATCAACCAAGAACAATAAGTGAGATGTGGGTTGGATGGTTAGACTTGGATGGAATGGAGGAATGTATTATGAATGTATGAAAACAAATGGAACAACCAAAAAATGAACAACCAACCCTCTCCAAGACAAGGAGAGGGTGTATAAATACTACCATGGCCGGCCCATGGGCTGGAGTTGGGCCACCCATGGACCTTGGGCCGGACTAGATTACTAATCTAATCCTTATACTTAACTACGAGCTAAGACTATAACAACTTTGGAAGTGACCGATACTTTTCGTGTTTCCAACAGCGATGAAGAAAGCTCAACTTCTGTTAGTGAAGATGAAGAATACGCCATGGCCGTGAGAGACTTTAAAAGTTTTTAAAAGACGAGGAAAATTCGTAATACAACCACGCGATGAAAGAAAATCATTCTAAAGAAACAAAGATGACAAATATGGTAAAAACGAGAGAAAATGCTTTAGATGTGGACATCCAAATCACCTCATCGAAGAATGTCCAAAACCACCAAGAAGCAACAATCAAAGGGCGTTTGTTGGAGGAGCATGGAGCGATAGCGGAGAAGATGAGGAAGAAAAGACTAAAGATGAAACTTGTCTCTTAGCTCAAGTGTCAAATGAGGTAACTTCCGAAACCAAATTTTTTAGTGATTGTTTATCATTATTAGATGAAAAAGACCTAGATAGTGAATACAATAGATTATGCAAAATAGGTCTAAAAGTCATAGCTAAAAATAAATCACTAAAACTAATCAAAAATCGACTAAAAAATGAAATACTCGAATTAAAGGAAAAAGTATCTAGATTAGAGAAAAACAAAAAAGTCAATATGGGATGTAAAATATGTGACGATCTTAAAAATGAAAACGAGAAACTAAAGGATGAAATATCAAACTTAATCATTTTAATGAAAGTACTAACTCACTCAAGAAAATGTCAAGTTTTCAAAAATCATCCGGAGAAAAATCGGGTCTAGGATTTAATTCGGCCGAAGCATCAACTAGTAAGACTAAACAAATAAAATTTGTAAAACCACAAGACCTTGAACCTAAGTCTAATGAAGAAAAATCTGTCGAATTAAACTCAAGCCCAAAACCTAAATATATACTTGTAAACAACATTAAAGTTCCCGTTGTAAGCGGCGATGAAGTAAAAAGCTTTTATAAACCTTCCTTAAAACCCCGAGTCGAATTTACTAAACCCGAAATAAAATCAAAAACTCCTTTTCTAAAAAGACCTAATAATTCTTACCCTCGGCCTAAAACACCACAACATAGGAGAAATCAAGATAGACAAAATAACCCCAATACATTTCCCACAATGAAATTATTCACAACAACCAAACTACATTCCATGGGGAATGCATCCATCCTATATGTATCCAAATCAAATGCAACATATGCAAATATGTTTGGCACTAACAATATTGGACCCATGAGATATTGGGGACTAAACACTTGAATTCTTACACTATATAGGAAGATATACTTATGAACGAAACTTGAAACCCAACGAGTAAATGAAGTTTCTAAATTCACAATAAGTTCTTCAAAGAGAAAGTTTCTACATCCAAGGCATACAATGAAGGCTTTGCTATCTAAGCGAAAACTTAATTGGCAAAAGGTACGATTCTTTTTTATTGGTACGTAATCTATATATTAGTTGATTAAATAAATAAGATTAATTGCTCAAGATTAAAATCAAAAGGATGAAATTGATCATGGCAAATTTTATGCTCCCGTAGCTAGGTTAGAATTTACTATGTACTATTACGAAAAGGAAATATTATATTTTCACTAGTATTGTTTTAACTTAGGGAATAGAAAGAAGGTCGGAAAGAAATTATTTAGATAAAAGTAGGACGAAATTCTTAGTTTATGTAAGCATTAGAAAGGCATGACATCAAATCACTATGGATGAAACAAACTTCCATCGACTACGTCATCCGTCACTACTTCGCATCTTCAAGAAACAACAAGTTGTTTAAGAAGTCATGTAAACTCCAACGAATCATCTCTCGACTCAAAATCGTGACAATTTGATTATTTCATCCGAAATAATCTAAGTATTTTTAATTGACAAAAGGTTAATTAAAAAGTCAAATTTCGTCTATCATTTCTTTCTAAAATCTCAACTATCTAAATATTTCATCCGAAATAATTAAAGCCAATTTAATTAACGAAATGTTAATTAAACATGTCGAGTAAAACCTCTTATAACGTTATTTCTCGAGAACTAAATAATCTCAAATAATATTACTAGCAATTTTTATCATATACTAATAGTTGTATATTAATAAAAACTAGTTAAAATCGAAAAGGAAGAAATTTTAGTCGTCGGATAGGCGGCCCCCTTATCACTAACTGGACCGGCCATTTTATAAAGGGCAGCCCCCTTATCGATAAGGGGGGGGGGGGGACCACTTAAATTCTCCAAACACCCCCTTTCCGCGTTAAACACAAAATCAAACACTCGAAAAATTCCTCCCTCTTTTTCCCTGCTGCTGCTGTGAAGAACACACACAAAAAACCCTTCAAAATCCAACCTCTAAACTTACAATCGATCTAATTTAGCAAGGGGCGAACACTAACAACTCGATTAACAACATCTATTGTAAGATTTTCTATACTTTTCTCTTTTGATTTCATCCAATTTTGTTCTTAATCAATATTTAGGGTATTTTTATATATTTTTCTCTTTTTTTCTTGTGATTAGGATTAAGCAATTCACAACTATTATGATTCCTGTAGCATTAGGAATTCGAAATTTGTAATAGGATTGATTCACACAATTTGTTTTGGGTTGAAATTTTTATAAATAAATATATATATATATATATATATATATATATATATATATATATATATATATATATATATATATATATGTTTTTAATTTTTTTAAAGAAAATTTTGAAATAAGAACTTATACATTGTTGATTCATGCCAAAAACACGTTAAAATAATCATATGTTAATCATCAAAACATAATTTTTTTATATATACTTTTCAACATCTTTGGTCAAATTATACAAAAATAAAAGGGCGTTTGAATCACTTCCTAGGACCATAGTATAGAGTCGAAGTAATCATCACTCCGTTTTGTTGCATATACAACCACATGATAAACTTGTATTAGTCGTCAAAATTCACAATTCATACATATTTTAATACTTCTAGTAAAATTTTATAAAATAAAAGGAGTGTTTGGGTTATTTCTGTGGAAATAGTAGAATACCAATTGTGGAAATCGTAGAGGGGGTGAATACGTTTCCATTTAAAAACTTAAAATATTTAGTATCAAATTATCCATCAAGTTAGAGGCAATATGATGAGTGTGAATAATACATGTATATTCACTAGAACATGAGTTAGATGCAATATGATGAGTGTGAATAATACATGTATATTCACTAGAACATGGCATAGAAATATAAACACAATCATAATGTTAACTTCTATCCGTGACACAATCATCACCCAAACAATATAAACAACAATCAACACATATATAGATCTAATGCAAATATAAATGTAATGCGATAAGATAAATAAAGATGTAAAGCGAAAAGTAAAAGAAAGTGCAAACCGGACGCGATGATTTATAGTGGTTCGGTCACGAAGCACCTCTTTGCCCTGCTCCACTCCCTGAGTACCCAACTCGAGAGTTACTTCACTAGTCAACAAGCTCTCTTTAGGCGGAGAAAACCGAACACAACAAAGCTTACACCGATTTTCGACACTAAGCCAAATGTCGAGTTCTAATCCTAGCTAGAACCAATCAATCACAACTAACCACACTACTTCACAACAATTCACAACTTTGCTTCACCATACAACTTCACTTCACTTCACGACTTCACTTCACTTCACAATATCTCTACACTTCACAACTTCACTACACTTCACCTAGACACTAACAAGATCATCCCGATCTATCTAAACTTCCAATGATCACCATGATTTAACAACTATACACACCATGATAACCATGATTTAACTTTTACATAAGTTCAGAATACATGGACTCGATCTATACATTGTGAATGTAAGACATGTCACGAATGCACTACGTAACCTACATAACTTCGTATCTTAATGATAACGAAAGTTCTTCTCTTGCACTTGGAGGAATAAACTTGAATCACTTAGAAACAAATGCTTAATATTAAATGATTAAAGGATTGAAAGGAGAGTACAAACTGATTTAGAACAGAAAGAAAGTGTGTGCAAAAGGTTGGAAAATAAGTGGGGAATATTCTAGTATTTATAGGCAAACTGGACTGACTTTTTGTCTGGGCGGTCCCCTTAATTAGGGTGCCGGTCCCCTTAATAATTAAGGGGACCGCCCAGCCCAGAAGCTCCCTTTTTTTGTCTTTTCTGGGAGAGTTGTTTTCTGGAACATTTCTAGCCGTTTTTAGGTAAAAAAATTGAGTTCAAAATATTTATTTTGAATAAAAAATTTCTTTTACATCCAAAAAAGTTTTGTAAAAGTTATAAAATATTTGTGACATTTTTATAAAAAAATGTGAGGTTAAATAAAATTCCTTTGATCATAAAATAAACTAAGCATTTATTTATTCATACCTTAAGTGATTTACGTCGGGTGCAAACTTCGTTGAAGTAGACTTGAGACGTCGAGAGATGTTGTCGTATGAATGCATTGATGATTTGTGATCACGAGTAACTTAAGCACTTTACGTTATGTGTTATAAGTTACATGTTTGCCATCACAAAAACATGAAGAGAATGTATAGATTAAATATCATAATATTTATACCAACAATCTCCCTCTTTTTGATGATGACAAAATATGTAAACTATAACTCATAGTAAAATGTATAAGTTACTTGTTTACATTTCTTCTCCCCCTTTTGTCGAAACAAAAAGGTGGACACTCCAAGTAATCCATTCCATTAGATGAGACTTTTACTAAACTTTAATCGTTGAACCAAAGAGGCGAGCTTGCATCATCCCAAGTGAAGCCTTACCACCCTTAAGCTCATTTCACTCCTATGACACTTGCATCCCATTGTATATTGACTCTAACGTATCTATGGATCAAATTAATTGCAAATTCTTAACCTACATCAAGGGTTAGTTTCGTGCAACAATATATATATATAAGAGCAATATTATAGGGGTGGAATACACATATCAAGAAATGTGTAGATGTCATAACGGTTGGGGTGGAATCAAGGTTATTTAAATAACGTAAAGGCGTGGCGTGACGCATGGTCAGCCTCGCGCTTTGCGAGCTATGGCAGAGTCATTTGGCATTTTTAAGGCTTGTGACTTTAAAGCGGCATAAAATATGAAAATATTTATAAATTTATATATTTATATCATATTACAAATATATTGAGTTTACAAAAAGTGTCATACATAAGGAATAAAGTCAAGAAACTATCTTTGCATGTAATCCTTTTCATTTCTATATTAAAATATGATTTTTATTGAAACTGAATTCAAAAAAGCCTCCACGCATCATGTTTTATCGCGTCTTATCATGTTTTTTTCACTCCTCATCTTACGTCAAGCCTTAAGCCCAAATCTTGGTATATTGCGTGGCGTGGAGGTCACGCCTCGCGCCTTTGCGAGGCCTTTACGGTGCCATGTCGTGCCGTTTAGAACTATGGGTGGAATACACATATCAAGAAATGTGTAGATGTCATAACGGTTACAACCCCCCTCGGTGTATGCTCCCCCTTGTTTGGGGTACCAAGGAATCAAGCTACGAAGGTGTGTTACAAAAGAAAAAATTAGTAGAAAAGTGCACATATATATAATAACGATGATAGGTGTATATATTTTATTATATATATATATATATATATATATATATATAATATAATATATTATATTATTATTACATATATAAAATAACTAACAGGTATGATGCCTAAGACATGATTGTCTTAGATATATGCACTCTAAACTATGACATTTTAAAAGAGAAATTAAAACCTAAACACACGACATATACTTAAGACATGAAAATGTTTAGGAACCAATGATAAGGTTTGACCGACACATGCTTAATGACTAAGACTTCGACCGACACATGCTTAATAAACGAGAACAAAACTCGATTATTGATTGACACACTATTATTAGAATGACTTCTTCTAAGATGTCATTTGGATAAGGAGTATTAACGTATTTTAATCAACACGTTCCTTATGGTATCATCAACTAACGAAGATGATGATGTGGATTTGAATAGACAAAGGGTTGTATTGAGAGATTCTTAAATCCTCAAGGTTTCTTTGTTAAGCATTATGTATGCTTTTCATGTTTGGGGTGTTTAAAGATAAACATTATCGTAAGACTTTAGGTCGAACTAAATGTTGATGATAAGGATAATTTGAGGAGGGAACATAAACAAAGAAGGATGAGCGTGAGGGGAAAAGGAATGTGTTGACAATAGGTTTGTTGGGTGTTTTGTTGGTTGTTAGTGTTGACGAACAAAGGTGAAAATGTGAAAATGGTGGAAGAAAAGTGAAAGACTCGACATTGTGATGACTTAACAACACTTGAAGATTGAATATATTCTTTGTGTTCTTCACTTTACTAAAAAGTGGAAATGATTGGATGAAAAATGAAAGACATGATATTGTGATGACTCAACAACACTTGAAGATTGAATATCTTCTTTGTGTTCTTCACTTGCTAAAAAGTGGAAATGATTGGATAAGACGTATTTCATTACGAAATTCACTTGACTTTTCACAACATAGGCACACATGCTTATGAGTGTAGGGATATGAGGATGAGATGCATTTCAATATGAAATTCATTTGACTTTTGACAACATAGGCACACATGCTTATGAATGTCGGGATATGAGGATGAGACGCATTTCATTACGAAATTCACTTGTGGAGAATGGTTATATGGTGAATCTTCTTGTTAAGATGACTAGGTAGATGACTCAAGCTTGATAGTAGTAAGGATGACTTGGTTTTTCATTTCAATTTGGTGGTTTGGGAATGTACTAGAACTATTGATCACTAACAAGAGTGAATAATAGTTATGAGGTTTGAGTGTATGGTAGAAGTGTATCTTGTGGTTTCTAGTGAATAAGAACCACCTATGTGAGTTCTTGAGAGTGTTTGGTTAAAGGATATATGTGAAGATGTGTGGTTTCCGTTCCCTTTTAATTCGTGCTCATCTGGACATAAATTGTGAAATAAAAAGAATAAATGAAGAACAATAAAGAAGGAAGCGATGAGCTTGACAGTGTCATGACGGATGACGGTTAGCATACGATGAACTTCATCCACAAAGTTTTGTAGCTCTTCTCGAGTATTGCGAATGTTCATAGAACAATCACATGACGAGGTACGAGGTTATCTTAAAGGTGGTAGCGGAAATGTGGACGGAAGATATTGACCATCTATATAATAATAGAGGCATGATTAAGGTTGTTGTAAAACGACTTAGACATGAACAATGAGTGACATTTTAATTTGCATTTCGCGAATTAAAAATGCTTAAACATTTCGGATGAAATGATTAAGTTGTCGAGATTTATCAGAATGTATTTAATAGTAACAAGACTATTAAAATGGGAATGACGCGTTTATGTGAAATGATTAAGTGGCTCCTGATACCAATTGTGGAAATAGTAGAATACCAATTGTGGAAATCGTAGAGGGGGGTGAATACGTTTCCATTTAAAAACTTAAAATATTTAGTATCAAATTATCCATCAAGTTAGATGCAATATGATGAGTGTGAATAATACATGTATATTCACTAGAACATGGCATAGCAATATAAACACAATCATAATGTTAACTTCTATCCATGACACAATCATCATCCAAACAATATAAGCAACAATCAACACACATATAGATCTAATGCAAATATAAATGTAAGGCGATAAGATAAATAAAGATGTAAAGCGAAAAGTAAAAGAAAGTGCAAACTGGACGTGATGATTTATAGTTTTTCAGTCACGAAGCACCTCTTTGCCCTGCTCCACTCCCTGAGTACCCAACTCGAGAGTTACTTCACTAGTCAACAAGCTCCCTTTAGGCGGAGAAAACCGAACACAACAAAGCTTACACCAATTTCTGACACTATGCCAAATATCGAGTTCTAATCCTAGCTAGAACCAATCAATCACAACTAACCACACTACTTCACAACAATTCACAACTTCACTTCACCACATAACTTCACTTCACTTCACGACTTCACTTCACTTCACGACTTCACTTCACTTCACGACTTCACTTCACTTCACAATATATCTACACTTCACAACTTCACTACATTTCACCTAGACACTAACAAGATCACCCTGATCTATCTAAACTTCCAATGATCACCACGATCTAACAACTATACACACCATGATCACCACGATTTAACTATTACATAAGTTCAGAATACATGGACTCGATTTATACATTGTGAATGTAAGACATGTCACAAATGCACTACCTAACCTACATAACTTTGTATCTTAATGATAACGAAAGTTCTTCTCTTGCACTTGGAGGAATAAGCTTGAATCACTTAGAAACAAATGCTTAAGATTAAATGATCAAAGGATTGAAAGGAGAGTATAAACTGATTTAGAACAGAAAGAAAGTGTGTGCAAAAGGTTGTAAAATCATGTGGGGGAATATTCTAGTGATATTATAGTGCAAACTGGATGACTTTTTGTTCTGGGCGGCCCCCTTTATATTAGGGTTGCCGGGTCTCCCTTAATAATTAGGGACACGCCCCTTATAATTAAGGGGGCCGCCCTGCCCAGACGCTCCTTTTTTTGTCTTTTCTAGGGGAGGTGTTTTCTGGAACATTTCTAGCCGTTTTTAGGTAGAAAATTTGAATTTAAAATATTTATTTTGAATAAAACATTTCTTTTAAATCCAAAAATGTTTTGTAAAAGTTATAAAACATTTGTGACATTTTTATAAAAAATGTGAGGTTAAATAAAAATTATTTTGATCATAAAATAAACTAAGCATTTATTTATTCATACCTTAAGTGATTTACGTCGGGTGCAAACTTCGTTGAAGCAGACTTGAGACGTCGAGATATGTTGTTGTATGAATGCATTTATGATTTGTGATCACGAGTAACTTAAGCACTTTACGTTATATGTTATAAGTTACATGTTTATCATCACCAAAACATGAAGAGAATGTATAAATTAAATATCGTAATATATCTACCAACAATTTCCTAGAATTCAAATCTAGTATCGAAATAATCATAATTCTACTTAATTAAGGATAGAAACACTTGATAAAATAATGCCAAGTGTCAAAATATATAATTTAATATATACTTTTCGACACTCCGGGTTGAGTCAAATTAAATAAGGAACGTTTGGATTACTTATTAGGTTTTATCTTTAAAGTCGAAGTAAACTTTATTCCACATGTGGTGTCTTTATTTAAATTCTTTTCATTTACTTAATATATATTTTTAATATTTTTTGTTGTTAACTTGTCTAGGTGATAAACATGCCTCGGCCAATATTTGGTGATGCCCCTCTCACTAAATCTTACATTCCTAAGGTATCCGAAACACCCTGCAATTCTCGTACCATTGCAAACTTCTATAAACCCATCGAGGATCGATGCATTCACGAAGGTAGAGTTGTTGATCAACTTTACTACTCATCCGATCAAATTGATCGTTGTTTTACTAACGTTCGTCTTAATTATCTCTATGAAATCAATGAACTTATTGTCCCTCGTTTCATTCTAGATTTCTATAGTCAAGTCACTCTTCAAAGAGAAGAGTCCGGTCACCTCCTAATTTCCTTCATGATCCAAAACGAATTCATCACTCTCTCTCGCGGAATTCGATCAAATTCTCCAGATTCCATACAATGGCCAAGCTGTATTCACAAATGAATGGGATCTTTCTTCTCTTGCTTTCTTCCAAGAAGCCGAAGGATCATACTCCACCTATCTTCCGTCTCCCGAGGAAATTCATCAATAACTTCAATTTGAACGTAATGAGTCCAATCGCACTATCAAACACAAAAATGTCATTCTCATGCCAAATCAAGTTCTTACAAAGGAAGTCAGAAAAGACTTAAAGCGTTGGGAAGAACTCATTCGTAAGAATGTGTTCAGTCTTGGAGGCCATCGGGACCATCTTCCGGCTTGCCTTGCTCATATACTATATTGGATTATAGCCGAACAACCTTATAATCTTGCCTATTTCTTTGTCAAGCGTATTGAAAATGCCAAAGCAACACCAAAAGCAAATCTTCCTTATGGAATGTTCTTAACTCGTCTCTTTTGTCACATGATGGAGCACTATCCTCATCTTAACAATGGCATCTATATTCTTGTCGATCGGGTCATGCGTCCACTAGCTATCAAACAAGCTCGCAAACCCCGAAGTGACCGCATTATACCAAAAGGACGTCACTCCATTTATTCGTCATCCGCTCATCACTTTAGATCATCTTCTCATCAAGACATTGATTATGACAACGAGGGAACATCTCGAGCTAGTACTCCATCTTCCAACTCCTATCTCAACTCTCTTTCACCTCTTACTCACCAAAATTATCACATTCCCACATCTCGACAACAAATTGACGATCTTCTATTCAAACAACAAACATCTTTGCTTAATTGTCAACAACAAATGCATGAAGAAATGAGAAGTAGATTCAAATCATTTGGAAAAGCACTAAAAGGAGTATTTGGAAAGAAGAAGAAATAAAGATGATAGATGAATTAATTTGGGTTGTTTAAAGACTTTATTATGTGAATATATTTTTATTGTCTATGTGTTTGTGTGTGATGCTAATTCGATATATTCGGAAGAACTTAAACGTGTTTAACTTATGTAGAACCTTAAACTATCATGCATTATTAGTATGACTACTATGCCATAATCATGCTCCTTTTCTACATATATTTGTATGTGTTTCATGCACACTTATATATTTGTTTCATGCATTACATAGGACTTGCTGCAAAAGGTTCACCAAATAAAATCTTTCTTACAAATTTTTTAACAAAAATCAAATTTTGAGTTATTTGAAAATCGCCAGATAGGCGGCCCCCTTAGCTCATAAGGGCGCCCCCCTTAGCGATAAGGGGGTCAGCCATGTCGATAAGGGGGTCGGCCTACCTGATCAAGAGTTCTACTGTTTCTTTATGCTTTTTAACTCTCTTTTACTTAGGCTCAGCTATCCTTACCTAGAAAATACCAACATATTTTGAAAGTGCTTAAACTAATTCAAACTCATACTACTTCTAAACCATTTTCATCAAATAAATCGCCTCCCATTTTTCACAATCAACTCATCATGTTCTTCATTCCTCATCAACCTTCATTATCACTATGGCATCCACCCAAGCTTCCACCTCCAAAAGACAAAAAATTACCATCATCCCACTAAGGCAGGATAGAGTGGTGGTGGTAAACTCACCTGACACGTCAGCGCCACATCAACTTTCTTTTTCCAAATAAAGCTCACCTTACAACTCACCTTTCAACCGTAACAAGAACTCACCTTACCAATAAAACTCACCTTACTCACCCTTTTTTTATTTAAATACTTTTATTCATAAACTAAAATTTTTTTTTTACGTAAACGTAAACGTACAAAATTAATAAAAACGTTAACTAAATTAAAAACTTTTATTCATAAATTAAAAACATTACAACACAGTTAAAAACCGTACATAGTAAATTAAAAACAATACAAAGATTATTAATCTGTTTCGTATTCCGAATCAGTTTGCACTCTAAATTTGTTAGATATGAGTAAAAGACTCGGTCACCCCGTATATTTATTGTTTATAATAGTTCGTAGTTTAATAGTTAATCGTATGTCTTTCGGTTTTAAGCCGGGTTCTAATACCCGGTATTTTGTAAAAACTATATAAGCCTCTTCCAACTTTGGAAGAGGCAAGCTAGTCATTTTTCACTTTACTTATTAAACACATTTTCTCTCACTAGAAAATCTCTCTCATGTGTTTCTCTCTCTAGAAACTAGCCAAGTCCAAGAATCGACCCCGTGTTATGATATATGATATACCACAATTGGTATCAGAGCTCATGGGATGATTAGATCGTGTGTATGTGCGAGTTCTTGCTTGTTTTAGATCGAAAAGTGTACCATTGAAGGTTCCTAGCTCGTTTTTTTAAGTTCTCCGAATTTTGATGTTTGTAATGTTAAAGTTTGGGTGTTTCTAGTTGCTATTGCCTTGTGGTACTGTGTTGTGCAAAAGAAATCAAGCAAAATCGTTCAAAAGGGTGATTTATAAGTGCTTTTGTGTGATAAAAGTCGTTGTTCTTCGTGGAGGTTTGCCAGAATTTCTTCACGGCGGTTTGCGTAAAAAGAATATTTTATTTAGTAGGTGACCAACTGTCTGACACACGGCGGGTTGCTTTGGCGGCGAGTTGCTTAACATCGCGGCGAGTTGTTCACACGGCGGTTTGCTTTATTGTAATAGGCAGCGGTTTGAACAGGTTGACAGCGGTTTGAATATTTTAATAGCAAATATCTAAAAGAAGCTACGGCGGTTTGAACAATAGGCGGCGGGTTGCTGAAAATTGCAAACGGCGGTTTGCCTCACAAAACCAGCGGCGGGTTGCTTTTATTTCATCGCGGCGAGTTGCTAATCTGGCGGCGAGTTGAGCAACTGTTTGAGCACTTTGGAATTTATTCAAACTTGGGACTTAATATCACCATAACAAAAACAAATACGTTAACCTCACCACTTTTAACGTATACTCACTAATCATTGATCGATCAAAACATATCATATCATAATAAAACAAGATGTCTAGTATGTCAGAAGATATCCAGTGTGCCGGTTCTGATACACGCCCACCAATGCTTGATAGAACAGACTTTGAATCTTGGCAACAACGTATACGTCTGTACTGTCTGGGAAAGGATAATGGAGAGAATATAATGAAGTCCATTAATGAAGGTCCATTTCATATGGGAACGGTCTCAGATGTTATTGCTGCAGGAACTGAGGGTGCAGTTCAACAAGGTCCAGTACGTGCTAGAGTCCTTAACGACCTTTCAGCTGAAGAAAAAGAAAGGTATGAAGTCGGGCCATCATATGACTCGAATGATCCATTTGAGGTACAAGATCATGATACATTTGTAGATCATATGGATGAGTATCATGAAGTACACGAGATGCAAAACTATGTACAACACAACTACGTTGTTGACTCTG